>OOFB01025557.1:0-10565 GCA_900323305.1 Trachyrincus murrayi
GGCAAATGGACATCAGCTAATCAAATTAGTGGTGGCTTTATCTTGTACCTTGCCATGCCAGAACCATGGGGTACCTTATGTGTCACATTGGTGCTGCACATGAATATATCTGCAGGTGTGTGTGTGTGTGTGTGTGTGTATACACACACACACACACACACACACACACACACACACACACACACACACACACACACACACACACACACACACACACACACACACACACACACACACACGGAGAATGTCTGTCTGCCCAGTGTTGAATGCACCTCATTGTACTCTGTTTACATTGCTGCTCATTGCATCTTATTGGTTCTTATTGGATCTCAGAGGTCTAACCGGGGACGGGGCTTCACTGCTGTGTGTTGCACCGTGTGACGGAAGCCAGGCAAACGGGTAAGGTAAGACGATTTGACGTATTCTCTCAAAATGAACCTTTTGGACGCGAGAGAAAGCGGGGGAGGTTTCTCACGCTCTGTCTTTGTACATTTATATTTTCAGAAGGAAAGCAGGAATCTGACTTTTCCTGAGCCGCTGGGGGAGTGTAGTTAGTCATGTTGGTGACTCTTAGTCATCGAGTGTTTCAAAGAGGGTGAGAGAGAGAGTGAGACAGAGAGAGACAGAGACAGACAGAGACAGACAGAGACAGACACACACACACACACACGCACACGCACGCACGCCACCGTCCGCATAGGGGCCAGGCATCCAGATGTTTCCTTGGCCATAGGTCCCTCCTCCAGGGCTGGGTAATTACCGGTGCTGCAGCCAGCCTGCAGCTTCATAAGTATGTACTCTGTACACTGTAAGATAGGACAGTTCCCCTCTTCACAACACCCAGCACATTGCTGTCATTTTCTAACGTCTATCTGCGGTACGTTGACCTGTTGCCACTTGCCACTGCCTTTCAGACAACGATGTGCGTGAAAAGGAATTCACACACACACACACACACACACACACACACACACACACACACACACACACACACACACACACACACACACACACACACACACACACACACACACACACACACACACACACACACACGTACGTACGTACGTGTTTTTGAATGGGTATATAATTATAATATTCTGAGAGATTATTGTGGGGCTAGCACCATCCGCACCGGTCCAGACATGTCCAGGTGTCACCTCAGAAAATAAAGGCTGTAAATAGTGGGATTAAGACGTAGAGGCAAGGAGCACATACCTTGGCATCTGAATCTGGCAACATTAAGGCCTGTAATTGCTGATGTGTTCCTACCACCTGATGACTAACACAAATATTTATAGCGCCGTTTGTGTGTGTGCACGTGTCCGTGTGTGCGTGTGCTGCTGTCCGCTTGTGAATGTCAGCGCGTCGAAACGCAGTGAAATTCTCTTTCAACGCCAAAATAATGGAACAGTCATAGCTCTACCATCCAGGATCCTATGTAATTACAGTCCAGTCAGGGAGAGAAACACATTTCTCCCCCTTACATGCACTGTTCTGACGTGAGGGGGCAATGCAGACGTGAAAGAAAGGCATTCACAACACACACATGCACACACACACACACACCCTTTGGAAGTAGACACACAAGAAAGGTGGCCATGTTGAGCTAAATTGAGGCTTGGGCATTAAGGCGTGGGCTGCAAGCAGGTGGAGAGACACCCGGGGATTACTGCACAAGAAGACACACCAAGACTCAGAAGGGACCTTTATTTGGTCCTGTTCAACTCACTGCAAAGAAACACAAATATTTATGAATGAAGTCACCCATTGATCTGGAGGTTTGGATTTCAGAAGAAAGAGCATTTTGTCAAAACTGTTGTTTTTAGTGCTTCAAAATGAGAAGCTGCTTGTTGCGCGTGTGTGTGTGCACGTGTGTGTGCGCATGCGTGCGTGCGTGAGATTGTTCTGAGTAAACAAGCAAAATCCGAATGCACTTCTTCTCTGGCACGAGCACATGGAATTGCAATCTTTTCCCCGCTCTCTCTGCTAATATTGACTCTCTGGTCCATCGCAGCCCCATCCCACCAATTAGACTTGCATGAAGATCGATTCCACCCCAGTGTTAGCAGATTACATTTTACATGTCAACACCACAACCATCCACAATCCCACGGAGGAACGCTGACTAACCTGCACCATCGTAACCGTGTGAGATGCAGCACGTAGCTAAACAACAGCAAAAAGACCAGTTTCTCCCCGTTAGCTGCCAGGATCACTGTGTGGCTGTGTTGTTTTGGTTGTGTACAGTATCCCAGCAGGATGCTGCTGTCCAGCACAGCAGCCTCAGCTCCCGAGTTCCTCTCACAAAGTTCAAGCCAGGCGTTGAACATAACACATAAATGACAATGGCTGACATGGCTAATAAGCCTATAGTGTTCATATTATGAACACTGGCATAACCGCCCTGACTCATGGCCTTCACCAACCATCGCTCACTCTCTCAATGAAGCCAACCAGGCTTAAATAGGATTACCCATTGGGTTAGCTCCTCCCCTAAGCTAAACCAAATGATTGTATAATCAATTTAACATAAATACCAAGCTTAACCAGCCAAAATATAAATACAATGCTAACAATGTACAGATAAGATCACAGATGTAATGATAGTCCTTTAACGATGCAACTACTGAAAACTGTAAAAGTGCCAGAGAGAGAGAGAGAGAGAGCGACAGAGAGACAAAGAGAGAGAATGAGAGAGAATGAGAGACAGAGACAGAGAGAGAATGATAGAGCAAGAGAGAGAGAGAGAGACAGAGAGAGAATGATAGAGCGAGAGAGAGAGAGAGAGAGAGAGAGAGAGAGAGAGAGAGAGAGAGAGAGAGAGAGAGAGAGAGAGAGACTATGCACAGTCCACAGAGTATGTTCGGTCAACAGAGCAGCTAGAGCGCAGAATAAATAGAAGCGCGGCCAGCAGGGGCTTGGCCCAGAAGACACACAAACCAGGTTGCTGTTTGTCATTGTGCCGCTGGATTCAGTAGCCTTTCAAGCATGTGACACACACACACACACACGGCCGAACATGAAGAGGAGACGCGTATGCAGACACACATGAGAAATGCATACAAAAACAAGTGACGGGCAGTTGCGCGCGCGCACACACACACACACACAGAGACACACACACAAAGAAGACCTTAGAGAAAGAGAGAGAGGGAAGTGGAAGACAGCAACACAACAGGAAGGGCGACAGCTTAGGAACCCTCGTCTTACGCAGCAGTGGCTGGTGGTGCCAGGATTCTGAACATCCTCTTTCAATCACGCGCCATAGAAGGGCTGTGTGCGCCAGAGAAACCTTTCCCCCTGCACCACTGGAACACCAGACCCTCTCATCCATCATGCTTGCCCAGAAAACAAAAGTCAAGCGGCTGGGGAAAAAAAAATGGTAGAAGGAGTTGCGTTTTGGCACAGGGTGAAAAAAGAAACCGTTACGCTAGCTATGTGCTATTTGGAATAGAGCTCAGCTTGGACATGTTTGTTGTTGTGTTTTTTTATGTGATAACGCAGAATGGAATGGCCTGAGGAACAACAAGAACCAATAGGAGGAGAGGAAGAGGACTTTTGTTTGTTTTAACACGCGTGTGTTGTGAGAGAAATTGATTCTTCCGTGTAATGGACACCTTGGCACAGACTGAAGAGTGCAATTTTCTCAGACAAGATATAACCGGGGCTTTGACGCGAGAACAAATCTATAAACATAATGCCCATTACATTGAGGGTTAGGCGAATAGTTATTTTTTGTAATCGCATGTCTGGGCTACATCTATGTCGTGTGTGCGTGTATGCGTGTGTGTGTACGTGCGCTATGGTGTTTCTGGTGGTGCACACAAGAAAATGTTCTAACAGCATTTTTTTTTAGCTTGGTGCGTCATACCTCCAATTTCCCTGCCATTTCAGTTCTGAAAGGGTTTGTCCTTCAGTCTTTTTCCACTGCCTGGACGGGTCAAACTGATTCATGTGGGCCCTGGATACGGTTCTCATGCACATGCACAAAACAGATGCACTATGTCACTTTATAAGTGCACATATCAGCCGTCATTGCCATGAAGCTCTGTGATAAGATCAGTATAATATTGAATTCATAAATTTATTATTAGAATGAATTCTAATGAATGAAGGCTGGACAATATGACGAAAGAAAATGTGAGACTCAAGCTTTCTATTTATCTTATACAAAGATATAATACACGACTCTACAATCACGACTCTAATGGAAATACTAATGGAAGTATTTTTGTCAAAAGCTACACCAATTAGTCGATGCTTTGTTTGACAGATGATGCAGCACTTCAGCTAAGAGTACTCCTAGTCGACTTTGTAATGTTTGTTCAGGGCTATTTTATGCTTTAAAACTGAGTGGAAACAGGTAGTGTGCACCAGTGTCCTCGTCCAACATTCCTATCTCGTCCTGTTCTGGCTGAGGCCTCTGAGGCGGGAGATCCATCTTTAGGTCCATTATTCGGAGATGTGGTGGCTCGCGGGGCACCGATTAAGAATCCCCCATTTAAATAACGGCCCCCCCATAATGGAGGACAGGTAATGAAAACCAGAGAGAGAGAGAGAGAGAGAGAGAGAGAGAGAGAGAGAGAGAGAGAGAGAGAGAGAGAGAGAGAGAGAAAAAGAAAGACAGAGAGAGAGAGAGAGAGAGAGAGAGAGAGAGAGAGAGAGAGAAAGAGAGGGAGAGAGAGAGAGAGAGAGAGAGAGAGAGAGAGAGAGAGAGAGAGAGAGAGAGAGAGAGAGAGAGAGAGAGAGAAAATAGAAAAGTACAGCTACTCTCCCTATCACTCTCTTTTTTCACATTAGTTGGCTTTCAATTCTCCCTTATTTAACATGAGTGTCATCACGGCGTGTTAACATCCCCCCAATCTGCCACACACACACACACACACACACACACACACACACACACACACACACACAGATACTATAAATGTACGATGCTTCTATTGTGTCACAAAGGGCCAGACATGCTGAGGAGTGGAGCCTCAGAGCAGCGATCAAATGAAAAGTATTATTTTTTTATTGATATTCATGAATAGTATACCATTGTAGCCCTATATTTCACCATCTCAACCCAAATACATTTGAGTAATTATTTATTATTCTGAGTGTGTAACTAGACAGAACGATATGTAACCTGGCGTTAAACAAGGCGTCCAGTTCAAAGACACCGTTTCACTGGGTTGGAAATAATCGGATAATCTTCGGCGCTTGAATTATCCATATGCTACGTGGACTTGCGGTACGTCCAGGTTTTTCGAACATTGTTAATCCCTGAACACATATTTAAATCATGTGAGAGATGGCCCTGCCCACTGGATCAACTGGTTTTTTTTTTCTTTGTAAGAAAGGTTTTTACAGTTTAGCTGCCGATCCTATAACAATCACCAGCTTCGAATGTTCTCAAACTCTCCAAACTCTCTCCTTCCTCCCATGGAACCCTTCAAGTACTCTCTGGGGAGAGCCAATCGGTTCCAATAATGGTGTAAACCATTTAGAAAGGATATGGTTTGTTGTTTCAAAACATTATCTGGACAATCCCCCAAAAGTTGTTGCCTCAGCTGGTGTGGCAGAAAATAGGGTTGCCCTATCATACCAAAAAAAGTTTCAACAATGTACACATTTTAAATGCTTCGTAAGACACCTTTAAACACAAGACAACGACATCGCCGCTTTCAATAAACAGTTATTGTCTTTACGGTCACTGACAGCCAGTGTTACAACAAACACACACCCAGAATAAGCATACCCCAGCCTCACTGTTGGCTTGACCCCTGCGGTTTAACATACTCAGACTGCTGCCCTTTGGCAGCCAGCACACAAAGTCACGTGCTGCTGATTTACTGATGCATATTACTTAACACACAGGGTACTGTGCACGTCAGAAGAAGATTAACCAAATCGATGGAATGGGGCTAAAGGGAGGGATGAGGTGGGAGAAAGTATGGAGAACAGCATTGGAGAGTATTTTGAATGTATTTAACTATATATATATATATATATATATATATATATAATAACTTCAAAGCATTGTAAAGTCAACATTAATTGAAAAAGGATAGATGTAATGACATCAAAATTCATAACTTGTTTTTATCTAACAAAATATTCTGCTTCCATCCGTATTTGTTGGCGTTTTAGCCAAAAAAGGCTCTTCTGCTTGACACACACACACACACACACACACACACGCACACGCACACACGCACACACGGCTCCACCTCTCTGCGCTACGTCATCCAGTAAAACCTGTAGCAAAATAAACCATACCTAAATAGTTCGACCCATATAATGTCTGCATGCAAACACAATCAGGAGAGAGACCGAGTCTCGACCGTCGCGAAGACACCAGTCAGATCTTTCCAACATGTTCAACATCATGTCAACAACTTGAGTTGACATTTGATGGCATCTCTCACTTTCTTTTAATAGCCTAGCAAGGTGTGGATGTCATTGTGTCTTTGCTTCACTATTATTATCATCATCAGGTTGATAAGCTTTAACAAGTCTCTTTGATTGCAGTTAAAACACAGACCCGGTTAGAATCCAATTAGGGGAATGATGTGGAAGAGATACTACCAGATTAATATTGGTAGTAAATCATGACATATCTGCAGATGTCGAATATATATATATATATATATATATATATAATATAAAATAGTCAAGTCATTAGAAATATAAAACGATAAAGGCGATATAATGGCATAGAAATATGGACACAAAGATGTGATTAATATTCAACAAGTCCTCCAACCTAAACAACAGAATAGGTTGTTTGTTAATACGCCACAACACGACCCATATAAGCATTATCTGGTCCAGCGTCCAAAATGTATATATAAAGTGAACCTTTGGAATGGCCTTTTTGGTGAAGCAATGGCGAACATAACTTCCGGGTTGCCCCACAAAAACACGTGGGCTTTCCGGCCCACGTAGCAATGCGACTAGGTGCATTGCTACCAATCCAAAGAAGAAGAAGAAATACGTCATCCCTGGGGCACTCTAAAATCTAACTTTTTATTGAAAGATCATCATCAGTTACATAAAAATAACGCATTTGAATGCCGAAACTACTTTGAAATATTGCATTTTCAACAGAGAATAAAAGCAATGCGAGCCATTTTGTTTTAGCAGACAGAAACTTGTCACGTGACAACATGACAGCTATGTGGTTTTAGCGATAGCAGCGTCCATATAGCAACCACCATAGCAACGATAGAAAACGTTGCATTAACTAACAAACTAAACATCATATACATTCACTGAACAAAGACTAAAAATAAAATGCAAATTTCTCACTAGAAATGTTTTCAAAACACATTTTAATGCCGAAACTATCCTAAAATATTGGATTTTCCACTGAGAATAAAACTAATTCCAGCCATTTTATTTTTCGCAGACAGATACTTGACTGTCACGTGACGTGGACGCAGGGCCAGCCGATAGGGGCGCTGGACCAGATAACACTCGTATGGGTCGTATTAACAAACCTAGTCTGTCGTTTAGGTTGAAGGACGGGCTGTTGATATTGGTCTCCCTGGAAGATTGCAGTTCTGCTCTAAATACAAAGCTTATTTTTTGGGATTGTTGAGAGTGAAGCAAGTAAGAAGGAGGGAGCGGCAGACAGGAGGAGGAGAAGGAGGACTAAGACTATATCACAGGAGATAACAACAAAGCACAACGGGCTCACTGCTTGGCTGCCTATTCAGACAGCTGTCATGGCAACAAAAAGTCACATTCATTACCCAATCTAATTTGTGTTACAATTTTAGCTTGTTATGTCCAATCAACGACCATAAGCCTCAAATGCATTTTAACCTGGCATTTTTCCTCTCTTATCGTCTCCTCCCTCTCTCCGCAGAGGCAGAACAGTGGCTGTAATTACAACCACGGTACCAAGGTGACGACACACGGCTCTCGCTTAAAGGTGCTGCACCGCTGTTGTTGTTTTTGTTAGTGCCTGAAAACGTACAATAAAAAATAAAAAAGGGTTAATGTCATGGGAATACCATTGAAACGGAATAATCAAGTCACCATTGTGTTATCCGACTGCATTATTATTACAGAGAGTTTTATAATTGCACTCGGGCCTCAAAAGTATTTTCTTGTGCGTGCGTGCGTGCGTGTGTGACATCCTCGCCCACATTTATTGTCCCGCATGCGAGAAACTGAAAAATTGTCCCTACCGGTGACTCTGCAGTAAAGAGTGGCCACTCACCAACACAAATTAGAGTAAAGTTATTAAAAACCCAAACAATTAATCTGAAAACAAACGCTTTGTACTACAAACAGATGCTGCTGCGCATGCTGGCGCCCCAAGATTAGCCGTGAATCAGCTCATTTAAAATCAGCGTATCTGTCGAGCCTCCGAAAGAGCATATGATTTATAAGAGCCAGCATGGTGTGAAACCGCGCCATACAACTTTGATTATGAACATGTCTTTGCTTCCCCATGCTACGGAGCATCTGGTTGGAGGGAGGGAGGTACGAGGTGGCACCTGTTTTTAATTAGCTGCTGCAGTGGCGTGCGCGTTATGGACCAACCATGTGTTGGTGTTGCTGTGGTTGTCATTTCAGGGCTTCTGCACCCTGATTGCTCATCTTTGTGCCCCCAATGGAAAAAAAGTTAGGGTTACTTAAAATAGCACATAGCAAAAACCATTTGTGAACATAATACATTTTAAAATAATATATTATATTTACAAACAAGCTAACAGAACTACGAGTGCCTTGCAGCATTGTCCAATGGTGAATTGTAAAGATTTTCATCTTGTTAAATCATTTGCATCTTTCCATGCCTTAGTAAATATCCACATTAATTCAGGAGATAAATTGATGCCCCCTATGCAGTTTCCCGTTAGTCTGGCCAGGTCATGGAAGTGGCATGCCTTATTTGGGCATCACACTTCTGTTGCCTGTTGCTCACAGCTGGTGTGTTTAAAATATGACCGCAAGATGTAAGGAAGGCAGAGTGTTAAAAACTAAAAGCGAGTCAAAGTGATTCTGGGTTACAATAACAGCAAAGAGAAATATCTCCTCATGCATAGAACAAAAAAAACATCAAAACACAGAAAAGGTGTGAACAGAAATGACTGCTAATGATGTGACTATTCAAAGTGATATATGACATCCTTTCATATCTCAGGCCCTGCTACGTGTCTGGGTGCCAACTGGATGTCTGGGTAGATGATGATGAATGTGTTCCAAACATACTTTGTGTTCTGCAGCAGCAGTACAATTAACACGACATCCAATACAAAATAAAACCTGTGTGAACGCAGAGTGAATTAGAAGTAAAGTCAACTGCCTTGAATCCATACTTCTAAACAAGAGCATGTTGTATGCAAATAATCGCAACAATCTGAGGCACGAACATTGTGGCAACTCCAGCAGATGGCGGGAATCTAGAGTGTTCGGCCGGCCAATACGTCGTCCAACTCACACGCCCTGGGGTTCCACCAGACCCAGGAAACGCAGTGTGTGTCCTTCAAGAGACTCAAACATTCAACCAACCAAATAGCTAATGCTTTTGAGAACAAGAACAAGAAACCATGCATAATGTTCCTCGAAGCAGAGCCATTTCAGGCATGGCTGCTCATAAAAAAAGTGTGCGTCAGTTCATGCATTTCAGGGAGATGCGTCCAAGTGGCGTCTGAGCAATAATCTGTTTCTTTTGATTGAAGCGCTGTATCAAGTCACAACTCAAAAATGGGTGAAAACATCCTCATAGAAACACTCACACACGCAGCATTCGAAATTAAACTCTTCTCGTCATCTCCATTGCCCTGGATGGGGAGCTGCTGGGGGGGATACACATGCTGCTAAACCTTCGGGGTGTGAGGGATGAATGTGAAACATTGCAGTATCTCACAGAAAAAAGTATAAGCTGCCACTGAGATAAATCACATATGCTAAATGAGTAAGAGAATGTGTGTCTGTGTGCGTGTGTGTAACATAGGGTGAACTACACGAAATGGGGAGGGAGAGGGGGGTGGTTACTGCTCGGCTTTTGTTCATTCCTTAATAATAAATACATAATGTCCCATGGTGAATCATATATACGAGCACACACACACACTCAGGTGCACCCCAACATTCACAATCACCTTGGCGTATCTCCAGACGCCGGACCGCCAGCTGAGGATAAATCGGGAGATTCAATTCCTGGTCTTTTTGTTTTCGCTCCGACTCCTAAGGAATATTAATTCAGAACACAGGCACTGATCTGCGGTGGGTGACGGTGAATATATCAGCGTGGAAGATACGCGGACCCGTGGTGTGGGCTTGCACCGGTAGGAACAAAAAGACACACACACACACACACACACACACACACACACACACACACACACACACACACACACACACACACACACACACACACACACACACACACACACACACACACACACACACACCTTGAATTAGGCAATGCGAAACTCCCCCCCCCCCGTAATATGTGTTCAAACCTGTGATATGTAATCTCTCTGTGGTTGCAGGCGAAACCACTGAAACTGAAATTCACCCTTATTAATCACCACATGTCCACACAAACACATGCA
>OOFB01025557.1:11631-24610 GCA_900323305.1 Trachyrincus murrayi
AGAGAAGTTACTTATTTAACAAATCAGTATTGTTAGTTTTCTTTTGCACACACACACACACACACACACACACACACACACACACACACACACACACACACACACACACACACACACACACACACACACACACACACACACACACACACACACACACACACACACACACACACACACACCTTGAATTAGGCAATGCGAAACTCCCCCCCCCCCGTAATATGTGTTCAAACCTGTGATATGTAATCTCTCTGTGGTTGCAGGCGAAACCACTGAAACTGAAATTCACCCTTATTAATCACCACATGTCCACACAAACACATGCACATCCACACATGCAAGAGCCCTGCCCAAACACACATTTTGGCACAGCCGAGCAAGGCTTGATAAATAAGCATGATTCAAAAGAGCATTTCGCTGATATTGTGTGTGTGTGTGTGTGTGTGTGTGTGTCTGTGTGTGTGTGTGTGTCATGAAACCATTAATACGGTTCCAATACGGTAGAATAACTACCAGATCTATCTCTGTCGACAGCTAAATGCCAGCCTCCATGTACTGCTTGAGAAAAGACATTACCTTTGGACCATTACGTGAAACAAAATCAATGAAATGCTAAACAAAAGCTGCCTTACAGTCACGTCTTTTCACGTTGACTTCACTTGGCAACAACAAGAACTAGCAGGCGATCCAGCCGCTTCCATGCTGGATCACTCCTAATGCAACGCGAGATTCCCCAAGTCTTTATATCTATTTAAGTATTCCATACAGTACGGCGTGTGAAATCCACCACAGCCATCACTCTTTAAGTGCTTTGATCTAAATTGGCCCCTCAGGATTCTGGGAGGAGGACGGGGGAACAGGGAGGGGTATCAGCCTGTGAGAATATGGCCACTATGTGTGTGTGTATGTGTGTGTTTTATGTTGATAAGCACAACTGTCGGCTGCTGCTCATTGACAGCACACACACACACACACACACACACACACAGGCTGAGGGGACTTACAGCTGCATTATCCACTCAACTGCTGTGGCATTTGATTTGAGTAATTAAGGACATGGGTGGTGGGTGGGTGTGGAGGATGATTGTGTTTCAAGTGGTGCGTGTATATTCTGAAGGGTGCAGGGAGGGAAGGGTGATGATGGTGGGTGGTGGGGTGTCCTTGTGGGTGAGAAAAGAAGAAAAAGAATGCAATGCAATGAAGCAGTTCAATAATAATAGTCCATTAGGTGACTTAGAAATAAATACGCAATAAAAACATCCACTCATCGATGAGAGGCCCGGGCATTCCCTCTCCTCTCTGGATACAGAGACAGCATTTTCCAAAGCAAACTCTCAGAAAGGGGGAGTGTGGAGCACGGAGCATGCAGCCAGCAAGGAGGAGGGAGAATTTTTCCTCTTCCAAATGGAGGCTGGAGTACTGATGGTTTTCCTGAAGCAAACTGTGGCCTTTGGCTATGAGCCCAATCAGCCATGGTGGTAGCCGTGCCAGTTCTTCCCTCTGAATGTACTGGACTTTACTGCTGTGTTTCCGTGTGTTTGTGTTTTCACTTGGGCAAAAAAAAAATACACACAAGTATTTGCTCCATGAACACAGTGCACAATAATGGCAAAATAAATCACAGAATACCAGCAAACAAGCAGAGTTGGAAAAAGAAGTTTTTTTTTGTTTTTTGCGCTGTCGATTTAAATCTCTCTCTATATATATATATATATATATATATATATATATATATATATATATAAGGCACAAGGCTGAGATGACCTCACCTTCACTATGGTTGGTTTGGTTTCCCCACCAACATCTGTGCCAAATCCTCCAGACTGCAACCTGCATGATTTAGATTTCACATTCTCTTTTCATAGTCATTCATCCATATTCTTCCTCAGGCCACATCGGCATTGAAAATCTCTTATATCCTCACTTTCAGTCCACTATCACTATTCCATCACTAGTATGTATTATTGACGTGATAGTGTCGTCAAATCGCAAAATGAGACACATAAGGACATGGTCTGTCAGAGAAGACCTTGGCTGGATATTAACCCTTCCTCTAGACTATTGATTTCTAGGTCACTCGGAGCTCTGAAATCGACTAATCACCATCAACTATCACATTGTGTTCTTAATGAACAGGTCATTCGTTTAGGCTATGCACACTTGGCAATATCGACCGACTGCTGCCGGTATAAATCGACCCAGACTGCCACAGAAATACAACCATTCGGAATATCATATAACAATCCCAAGAGACGAATATGAAGAGAAAACGAACCTGTTGATTAAGGGCTGAAGAGAGCTCCGCCGGGGCTGGATGTTGTGCACTTGGCTCGGTGTTCCCTGGAGAGGCTGTAAAGTAGCGCGCATCTCCAGCACAGCGAGCGCGTCGAGAGGAAGGAGAGACATAAACTAAACGACCCGCTGTAATTGCGCACAGCATCTGCGCAGCTATTATCAACATCGCTGGACGGATAGAGCGCTGCATCGACCCGACAGTACTTTTGTTATTTCGTTAATAAGCAATATGCAATAATTAGAGGTTTTTTTTGGTTGCGCGCAGGCAGGTTCGTCAATAAGAAACGCGGGTGGGCTGGGAACGGAACGCACTGTTGAAAACACGTGTGCACTGCAATCGCTTATCACAGACCTACTTACCTTTACCCCCCGGGTGACAAACACCCTAAAGTCCACCATCAGACATAGACAAACAGACTGACAGATTGACTGACAGACAGACAATGATGATTACTTTAAAGCCATGCACCGACCCCTTTGTCATCTCCAGCCCACCTGTGGCTCACGCGCGTCCTAACAGAAATACGCACAGAGAAGATGCATAACAACGGTCGCCTTTAAAGATTCCCGAGAAGGTGGTTCAAGAAGTCCAGTGGGACCTATAGGTACCGACCTGTAACATACAGCCAGCCCGATGGCAGTTGACCGGTGTCTTTAGAGAAGCGATGCGCTGACTGTTGGAAGACAGCAGAATGACGAGACCACGCGCTCTTCTGTGAGTTGTGTTGCAGGGCGCAGAGAGGTTGCCTGCTGCCATTTATACCGCCAGCTCCTCTCTATTTACTACAGCTGTTTGGGGGAGAACGCCCACCGCACCGTGATTGGCTCCAACACGCTATCTGTCTCCAGCGTTGGCAAAACAAATTACCGGAATAGTGCAAGCTATAAATTGCTTATAATAACACGCAGTATGTAGCCTACTCTTTCCCTCGCCTAATTGCACATATTACCTCCTCCTCATCATCATCATCATCATCATCCTCCTCTCCGGTTTTGTTTTTGATGTTAGAATGCACTGGTGTGTTTGAAATGTAGAATGGTTGTTCATGCTATTACAATGCGCCGATCATTTAAAACACAATTTCCCTTTCATGTAGGCCTATTGCAACATCAAAATCGATAATCAGTGGAGGTTAAATCCCTTTACATCTCGAGATTTAAAATTTTAGATAAAAAGATTGAGATTTGAAATGTTCTTACAGCCAACTTTAGGGGCCGCTGTTAAGCATGAGCACTACACCCACCCCCCTCACTCTCTCGATGGACGACTATGCACTGATGCACGATCTAACGGACCACAAGCGGAGCACCATCGGGGTCACGATAAAGTAGCCCCATGACGTGGACTACACTGCACCCACCAATTAGCAATCAGTGTGCGTTTGTAATGTGTAACCTTGGATACATGTATGTAGGCTTATACCCACCAATTTCCTGTGGAAAATGGGTGAACTGTCCACTAACACAGATTATTAAAATTTTATCCACAAATCAGCAATCGTAAAAACACAGAGGGATCTTGCATGTAGGCTAGTGTTGCATTAGCAGTCCACTTTTGCACTTTTTGTTTTTTTGGAGTTTGTTGCTTACAAATCGGGTCACAGAAACTGAGGACGCAATATACAGTATAGTCACTGGATCACCTCGTATGAGAGCAGCTCCCCTGGACTTTTATTCTGCATGTGATAATACTATTCAACTTCATGTCCAGTGACAATGAGTTTGACCCCAGTCTACATCATATCCAAAGGAACATGGAGTCCCTCGCCTACCATTTCTGTTCCGATGGAAGATCCCGGCTCTCTGATGTAGTACATCCTATTTAACAATGTCATTCTTAAAGTTGTTATTTGATCTGTCTGCCACAGTATCCATACTGATAAAGATGTTCGACAATTTAGTCCAACAAAGTGTTGACAGGCTATAGCAGAGTGACCTGAATGATCTGGGTTTCCTCTCCTAACTCCCATATACACAGCTCCCATTGTCACGAAACAAACACATTGATTAGAATTTGCACGGAAGTTGATCAATCAAAAGGGAAAACTTGCACTGAACTTTCAAAGAGAATTGGCAATCATCAAATAACCAATTAAACTGACCACTGTAGAGGCTTTGTTTTAAAAACTGCCAATAATGCCAAATTTGTTAGAGAAACTCGCTGACATCCTGAGACGAAAGAAACTCAAATCCAAGTGTGGGTTCCGGTACGGGCATTTAAATATCAGCCAAGTCCTCACTAACTGAAACGATTTTAATTTGGTAGGCTATGAATTTGGCGTTCGTAAATCCAAACAGACGGCCACCCAAAAACAGTCACATAAGTCACTGAAGTCAAATTTGGAGGGGTGTGTAATATTGGACCAGTATTAAGCCATCACTGTACTGGCATGTGGCACCACCCTGGGATCAGGTCCAAGGTCTATATAAACCAGGGCTATCAAATACACCATGTCAATCTGGCAAATATTCTCCACTCCATGCCTTTAAATATTGTCCTTGTGACAGTGAGCGTCCACTGAAAGAAACAGATGCAGCTCATGTCTGGGGTTTACGCGTCTCTCTAATTATAAATATAAATCCAGAGTATAAAAGAGGAACAAATGTAAAAGAGAAAGATCACAGACTTTTGGCAGACTCGAGTCCGTCTTAATAGAGGCTGACATCGTGGCATGCTCCAGTTAATTAAGTGTGAAATAATTACTCATGCCAAGGTGATCTACATGATGCTGCCACTGAGACAATCTCCTTATCATCACGCGACAGTAAGCTGCACTGATGCATGCTTATGTATGTTTACTTTATCGCCTAATCTGCTATTTCTTCTTACTATAAGCACGTCTTTACTATGTGCAAAAAAACAAGACTTAATTCCTCTTAGATTCTAGCTTTGATGTATAGGTTACCCAGTTTTTAATAGATTTGTGTTTCTGTGGAGGTAAAGTATATAGTATTCTTGGGGCCTATATTTCCTTTGTTTTCATATTTCTAACCTTCAACTGCCTCACAGACCAATGTTATCTGTCAATCCAATTCATACAGACAGGAATAGGTTAAAAATCGGCAGAGACATTCCTTAGACAATGTGAATGCTTACTATATAAGGCCTGCCATAATGTCGACGGGGAGTCATGTTAATCAGATGTAGCGGCAGCTCTGGAACGACTGCTGTTCAAGATGGAGAGGTTATCCATATTTATTAAGGAGGTGTTTGCAGTGACTTACATTTTCTGACATGGAAAGGCAAACATCTTCTCTCTCTCTCTCTCTCTCTCTCTCACACACACTTTCTCTCTCTCAACAGGTGGTTATGAAAGATCACCTGTGTTCAGAGCAGCTCAGAACAGCATTAAGCGTACAAGAGGCCACAGTTGACTGGTGAGTCAATCTGTGTCTCTGGCATCCTCACCTGCCACTGCGTTTCCCAGCACTCCATCCAGCCATTAGCGATAATGAGCTTTTCATGAAGGTTACACCAAGGAAGTGTCTGCTGGTCACCTCAACAGAAAAATAAGATCTAAGTGACTCTAAGTTTAAATCCTGAAAAAAATATTCACAAAACTACCATCATAGAGTATTTGCCATTTTACCATCGTACCTTAGTAAAGTAAAGTTCACTGCAAGTTAAGAAACAAATGTTTCAATGACATGGTGGTTGTGCAACAGTCCACATCTTACACAATGTTCATTTTTAAGGGTCATGTTTGCTTGTTTTTTAATAATAAATTATTCTTCAGACCTGACATATTTGGCGACTGATTTTGTATTCTGTGTGGAGCCAAGAAATGTCTTTTTTTGACTGTAGAATAGATTTCCACATTCCTAATACTTGGATCTAGGGAGCAACAGAAGGGAATATCCTAATCTCTGTTAGCATGGAATAAAATATAATAATTTTTTGCTCTGGATTTTAGTCCAGCAAGTTCATTGTATAAAATATCAAAATATTAACTTTTGTAAAATATGTCTATACATACTTTAAGCACCATTAATATACCGGGATATATTGATGTTCTCTGGAGTCAACTGATTATATTGTTTGCCATGTTCTTTATTTTTGTAAAATTATAATAAGCTAACATTTAAGTTACATCTGCACTTTGTCTTTTTAAATATGCAATGGCTCAGAAGCCAATTTACTCAAGTATTGCTTGTCGAGAGTATGTACAAAACAGGTGAAATTATTATTAAAGATGATATAGGCCATATTAATTTTTTTAAATTTGCACTGTTGAAAGTGTATTTCATATCTTTGCCTGAGGGCTTCATCATAAAAGAGGAAATATAAATTAATCAGTTGGGTCAATAATTTCTAACCATTCCTCAGTAGTAATATGAAATTAAACCCTTTTTTAAGTATTTAATTTCCAATATTTTTCTTTTCATCCAGGGCTTATGTTTAACTGGGATGATTGTTTTTAGTTATCTGGATGATCTGTTTTTGCACTTATATTACTTTACGACTAAGTGTCTCTTTAGCTGAACTACATAAGAAGCCTTACATTCCCAAAACGAAATGCTGATCTGGTCTTGTATGTTGAAATACACGTTTCCTCATGTGAACTCATTGTGATCTCGGACGCTACTAGTAATTTAATTGGCACATGGAATGACAGGGAGGAGCGGTGACAGGAAACATAGATAAAACAAGTATATGTAATACTCACTCGGCTACGAATAAAACACTGTATAATGTATTCATTCTCTGTCTTACCCTCCCAGCGTCACCTGATTTTTCTCCTGGTTTCAAACCTCCAAGCTTCCAGATCCCTATAAGCGATTTGGCCCCAGCTTCCCAAAGATTACTCCTCATTCCACCTCCCCTGGGCTAAGGAGCCTCCCTTGGGAAACATCCCCGCTTCCACAGGAGGAACATAATGACATCCTCACTGCAACCCTATTCAACACTGCTTTAAAAAAGGCAATTGCAAACCTTGCAAAATGTACTGTAAAACGTCCATATGTTTATAACTGTGGACTGTGAAGACATTTAGCCTACTAATCTGCCTAAATGTACTTGTATTGTTACGATATCGAGATATTCTTTTACAACAGATGCACAACAGGACAAAAAATACCAAATCATATTCAGATAGTTGAAGGTTGCAGGTGAGAATTCCAATGACATCAGTTGTGTAAAAATGTGATAATGAAATAGCCTTCTAGTTAAGCATCCCACTTAATGAATACACGCATGGGTTAGGCAGTGACATGTCATTTTTCTTACTTCTTTATATTACTATTCATACAGTGAAATACTGTAATATTAATATAGCACAAAGAGGCCAGTGTTGACCTTCATCATGATAATTGTTTGTCACAACTGTGATATATTTTTTGGTGTAGAAAGAAAAAGGCTCTTAAATAATACATTACTGCAGCAGGTTAAGTTTCCTTTGTTTGTTATTAACAATATTCTGGCACAGACCTCGGGCTCTGAGTGACTTGAGACAGTTGCGCAGCCCCAGTGGCCGTCATGCTGATGACCTCTGGTTTAGTGAACTACAGTCACACAAAGATCTTATGGCAAAACAGAAGTGCCACGATGACAGAGTGGCTGTGTGAGCGTATTGCAGACATGCCCGCTGCATCCTCCCCACTCCCATTGCCCACACCCAGATGCCTTTTCCAAAATCTGGGCGGACAAGAGGCTTCTTTAAAACCAGTGAGTCATTATTTTGTGTTAACACAAACTTGTTCAAAAGCCTCTGAACAGTGGTGAAGAGGAACATGTTATTTTTGAGTTTCAAGCAAAACTTAAAATTCACTGGCATTAAAAAATAACATTATGCTGAATATTCGTCAACAGCACGGGCGTGCCAGAATAGTCAATAATGTGTTGAAAATTGAAAAGATAATATATATATATATATATATTAAACTATGATAAACATGCAGAGCTCAGTTGGTTTTGGCCTTCTACTTTCATGTTAGAGCACATCCCCAGCGGAATTAAAAGATTACAAGATGGGTACAATGTGCAAATGGACAGATATTAGCAGGAAATATTGGTGTCACCCATGGGGTAGCCAGTCATAAATAGGGAAAGGGTTGACTTTTCTAATATAATATTTTATTATGAATTAATATCAGAATTTCCCATTTGGGATTAAAAAAGTATCTTTATTTTAATACTAACAGAACATTTAGAAAATTCCTCTACTTCTAGCCAGCGCTAAATCACACGATGACCAAAAACAGACGATCGTACTCCCCAGATAGCCTGTATGTGCAGGGCTGGGCAGATTTGTGTTGGATAGGAGAGCATGTTTCAGGTTGCCTTGACCTTGGCTATCATAGGCTGGGTGTGGATACAGTGCAGGCCAACACAGCCTGCTTGCTGCTGGTGGGAGCACTGCGGGGACGAGCACTGCGGGGACTATGCAGCGATGAAGCTGGGAAGGGAAGGTGGTAGTTACAGGGATTCAATAGCGATTGAGCACCACAGGAGGGTGTTAAAACTGGCTGCCATGCTAGTAGCCTAATTCAGTTGCTTGTTGAAATAGCCAGTCTCGTAACTTGGAAATAAGCGCAATTCTGAAGCTGAACATTTGTATTATGATAAGCCTACTAGATTGTGCAGGTGTAATGCATGCTAGACCACTTTACTATGCCAGTATATAATACCTTTATAGTACTATGACACAAATAAACAATGGCTGTATATATCAATGCTAGATATGAATAATCTCCACTTGCAAAGCTCTCGGTTCTGGGGCCATAACGGTTACCGCTTCCATAGCTTCTGGGGAAGTAACGCAAATAGTCCTTGAATATATGATCAGTATTTGTGCTCAATCAGATCTCAACTTTCTGTCTGTGGCAACGCTTGTGCGTCCATTTCTCCATAAATGTTGTGAATATTTATCCTTTTCTACAAGGCCCAGGGAATTAGAGAGTGAAAAACAACAGAGACGTAATTCATGCATCCTTTATTCTATTGTAAGCGATAAAACATCCATAGAGTTGCTTTCTCTCCCAACAGCCACACTAATGACATTAATCTGTTTAACGGCACAGTTAAGGCTTAAGTCATTTTGTTTCACACACTATTACCAAAGTCTGGCTCTACTAGGTTTTTTTTCTGCATTTGGTTTGCATATTACAATTCCAGTGTTAAAATGAAATGGACTAGGACAGGCCCTTTGTCTTCTGGCCGTGTACGTCAAGAGAAGATATTTAAAGTTTAACATTACATTAGTTATCTTACAAACTGGCTCCAAAGACAGTGAAAAAATCTCTCAACATTTATACTGAAAAACCTTGTAAAAATGTCAGTATCAAAACAATAATTACAACTAAAGCAGGGGTTTTTAAGTCTTCCTTTAAAAACGGGAGCGAAGAAAGAGCATATTGTGGACTGAGATGGCAATGATCAAAACCTCGCCTTGCACGAAAACAAAACCATAAAAAATAATAAGTCTTCAAAACGGGCATCAAACCTCACAGCAATACATAGATCCATAAGACGATTACAATGTCGCATTTGCAAATATCCTTCATGTACAAAATCCTTCTTTGAAAATGTATGCATGTGGTTAAGGGTAGTGTTACTTCATTCATATAAGAGGGAATGCGACGATTCCATCGGAGAGTAGGAGGTTAGTCAAACGAAACAGAAAAACAAAACCAGATTTAAGGAAAACAAAAACATCAAGCACTATGTGGAGGTGATTTAAGTGCATTGCTCGTAACTCCTAAAAAGCACCTAAAGGAGTCGGTCCCGGGCTTAGGCAAGAGGTCTGGGGAGTGGGAGCCCAGGAGAGAGGCCAGACTACCTTGTACCTTAGCTGTTAACGCAATACATCACAGTCTCGTTGTTTGTTTTATTAATGTGTGTTTCACAGTGAGTGACTGAATCCTCCAATGAATAGCAGCAGATTTCTGGTCATCTCCACAACGAGATACCGTGAGAGGAGGCGCAAACGCGGAACAACATAATTACTTATTACTGCCGTTTTATGGTTATGGGAATAACAACAAAAGAATGTCCATAGACATAAGGCTTCGTTTAGTCTGTAGTGTGAAATGATTGCGTGTTGAACACAGGTTCACATAAAGCTAACAATCTTCAAATGGAGTGAGTTCACAGACGAACCAGGAAGAGAAAGGGGAGGAGGTGCTTACACTTTCTCTCTGTGACCACAGGTAAAACGCAGCACCCATGCTGACTGGCTCAACGTTACAGTACAATACAGTTCACTTGTGTATACACAGGTACAGAAGAGCATCGTCTTCATGATAGTTTCTGCACACAGATGTACGAGAACTGGCCTTCAAAACGAGAAAAATTACAGTTCTGTTTTCTCCCTTAAGAAAAATATGGAATGCAAATAACACAAAAAAAGACAAAAAACGACAAAAAAAAAAAAATACAGCCACCTGAAATTACAAGCACAATAAAAGTGCAATTATTAAATCAACCCTGAATGGAAACCTAAAATACAAAAAAAACCTACAATTACATGAAATAAGCAAAACCTTCAGTTACCCTCAATCATCAGCAGAGGTTTGGATTTAAAAAATTATTCAGCAGGTTACAAAATAAAATAAAAAATACATGTGCATGAAGAGAGAAACAGTCGGAGCACAGTGAACTTGCCCTAGATTTAAAGCCTGACCCAAAGGCCCCAGAGAAGCACAACGGGGAGGTGAGGACCAACGGGAAGGAGGGGGCAGAAGGTTTGGTCAGTGAAAGTAGAAGAGTGCAGTGGGGAAGGCTGACAAGCACTGGAGCCGAGTGAGAAACACTAAAGCAGGGACCCGAGTCCTTGGCAAATGTTTGTTACGGTGGTCCCTGTAAGCACCTAGACACAAGAGTGTGTGTGTGTGTGTGTGTGTGTGTGTGTGTGTGTGTGTGAGAGATGAGGGGTTAGGGACAGAGGACCAAGCAGAGGAGTGTTACAATGATTCTGGGTCATCTGCGTTCAGGAAATGCTCCACGCATGAAAAATCAGGGGGTCGAAGAGATGAAGAGAAGAATGATGGGAGGAGACGAGAAGAAAGAGGCCTCTTTAGAGTGGTGAAATGTGGTGCCGGCCAGCCATTCAGCAAGCCAGCAAATCCAGCCAGCCAATCAGCAAGCCATCCAGCCGACCAATCAGCAAGCCAGACAACCGGCTGGCTGGCCAATCAGCCATCCAACCAGTCCTCAGGAGGCTGGTAACTCGATGGAGATGAACTGCTTGAGGCGCTCGAGGTACTGGGCGTAGAGCTCTATGTCGTTGTGGCCGGCCCCCTCCACCCAGAGGGGCTCCACGGCGCGGGGGCAGCGCTCGTACATGGCCAGGCCGTGGGAGAAGTCGATGACCTCGTCCTCCGTGCCGTGGATCACCAGTACCGGGGAGGCCACCTTGGACACCTTGTCGATACTGATGACAGAGGAAGAGAGGGAAAAGGACTAGACGTTAGGTTTTGCTCTCGACAGTTTAAAAAGAAAAAAAAAAGTGTACTTGCTGGGAATTATTTAAAGGTTGTCAATAGTTGTCAAAGTGTCGGTCACAAAGTGTGCCCGTTCTGTAATACAGTAATATTGTATGAGAGTGTTGTATCTGTTGGTGTATCTTATCCAATACGACAATGAAGTCCGGCTACACAAGCCGATTGGTTGAAAAGCATTCACAGGCATAGGGCATCACCCTCATTCTGACCCTTTAGAAACTGGCATTACTCGCCAAACGACTCACAGCTAGGCAATTGTTCACAACACACAATTGCATGCAGACATAAAAGTTTGTTTAGTAAATTTCTGCAAAACTGAATGCACAAAAAGTTTACTCAGTCGGAGTACACATAGCCCTGTGGAAAAGGTGGAGACTCAAGTGGCTCTGTGACATGCAATGCATTTTTGGGAGACAATGGCAGTGTATGGCACTGTACTGAAGGGCTATCGGCTGGACAGGGAATACTGCAAGAGGAGAAAAACATTGTTTTAGTCATTTGTTAGAGGATGTTTTGTTTGACCTTCATACCACCAGAAGCCCATAACTAGTGCTGTTCAATTGGCTTTCCATGCTGGTTTTGCTTGAGATAGGACTAAAGTGGTTGGTTGCTTCTCATTGGTTCCATGCAGGAGGGATATATGCACTGAGCATCCAATCAGAGCAAAGCAGAGATGTTTCGCTCAATAATGCAAGCGGTCCAGCCAAAAGCACATTGAAGAAAAACAAAAACAGCTTGGAATTTAGAAGAGGTATGGAACGACATTGATAGTTATGAATTCATACATTTGGATGGTTTTTAGTTGCCATTTTAGCAATCATGTACACATCAGCTTTGTTAAACACGGGAAATCTCTGAAGTCAAAAATACACAGGTACTTTAAATAGACTTTTACTTGGCTTATTAGTGCATGTTAAAACGATCACGGTCCTTAACCCTCAGTCGAGGGGCTTTTTAGGCCCATCATTCCAGTGTGCCAACCAATTCGTTAAGCATTGCCATATTGAGACCATTCCGTGTCTCGGGCAGGCTGATTTAATGTGTCTTTCGAGGGGGAGGGAGTTCGGACATGTGGTTATCGGTTGCCAGTAGCTCGCTCACACACACACACACACACACACACACACACACACATGAAGCAGTATAAAGCACACTCAAAGACAGGCTATACTCTGATGACAGCACCCCCCCCACCACACACACAGTATGAAGCAGTATGAAGCACACTGAAAGACAGGCTATACTC
>OOFB01025557.1:31659-43851 GCA_900323305.1 Trachyrincus murrayi
GTAAAATACATGAAAAGTATAATTTGCTTACAGTCCGGAGACAGTTGTGGTTTGGACCGGAGTTTGAGGACCCCTGGATAGTAATGGCCATGAATGTTACTTCGCTAGCAGTCCAAATTATGGCTGTGTTAAGCTGCTGGTGTATTTTTGGCATACAAATATGCCGAATGTTTTGCATTGCAATGGCAGAATGCCCTTTTTTCTCAAAATGACTGTTCCATACCTGCCAGCAATTAATGTTAATGTTCAACTTGACTCAAATTCCCTCATTACTTACCCATCCTGGCATCAATGGAAATCATTTTAGTCAGGCTACACAGAGGATAAAGCAAAACCAGAAGAGATGGAACTGAGAGCAGAAGAAAAGCAAAGAATGCAAAATATAAAGAGAAGGAAATGTGAAAACAAGGGGGAAAAGTAATCTGCTGGTTTGACTGCATACTCAGCTGGAGGAAGTGAGGGGTTTCTTGTATTTTCATTGAGCCATGAGCTGGCTGTGCTTTAATAACGGCATCCTGAGTTCAGTTTCAGCCCTTTTTTTCTGCCCGATAGGGCAAGGTTTGGCCATGCGATCTGGTGGTTAAACCTTCCAACCTTCCACTTTCCACTCCAAAACCAAGGAGCAAATATAGATATCTTTTTACAGAATCGACCACAATATATTTTCAACCGCTTTATTTTATATCAGGATAGTGCAGGATAGTCTAGTGGTCAGGGTGTTTGACTCCAAGCCGAAAAGTTCTGGGTTCAAACCCAATGTACACAATCTACCTGTAGGCATCCTTGAACAAGATGCATAACCCCTAATTGCTCCTTAAGACATTAACATTGGCCTAAAAACTGTGCATGACTGTAACTGGGCAGTGAGTTCAAAAACGAGGTTCAAAGAAGAATATTAAACTCCATCATGAGGGTAAAAAACAAGTATGCATGCCAGCATACGTCTGAAACAAAACATGTTCAATTTGAACAAAACAGGGCAATTTTCTTGCTCTGGATTAATCAAGAAGCCAAGCATTCAGACTTGCTTATTCCAAATGAGTGGAAAGAGAAACACAGCTCAGTGAAAACACTTGTCCAAACACTTGCGACTGTGAATGGAAAGCTACTCTGAGAGAGAGAGAGAGAGAGAGACTTGTTTCCATATGCAAACTCTGGCCAGCGTGAAGCAGCCTGTCCAAACATCCCATGGTGAACCTCCATGGAAATATTGTTGGGCCTAGCACGACATGCATGGCCGAAACTTCGGAGTCAATGTCACTGTAGAGCCAACTTCAAGTACAGGTAATATAGGAAGTTCGCTTTTTTCCCCAGGTGTGGAAAAGAAATTAATTAAATTGCCAAAGGAAACCGCCTTCCATGTCAACCAGACTTGACACGGAAGGCAGTTTCCTTTGGCAATTGAATGATAGGTACTGCCAAGAGAGAAAATAATGAGAACAAATTAAGTGTTATGAATCCTCGGGTAAAAACACAGGTCGGGCTGGTGTGAACTATCAGCTGTTTTGTCTAAATTTTCTTTTTGAATTCAGGCCTTTTAAACTTGTCCAGTAAAAGCTTTCAAAAATGTCCAACACTAATACTGGAGAATGCTACAGAAACAAAACGGCTTTGAATGCTTTGGCAGGAGCCTTGTCTCGGGGATCAATATTACATTCATTACCTATGAATAGAAAAATGTTAATCATTTTATGTAGCCCATAAAAGACTGTAGGGCTATCAAACAATTTATAGAGAAGCTTTTGCTCATTCACAAACATACTGCCATGTCTGATCTATGAGATATTTTTCATCTGATGTCACGGTGTTGACCTCATCGGTAGTGGTCATTGTCGGATATAAACACAACCACATGGGATCACACTTGTATTTTTTTTTTATGTAACAGCACAAAAACACACACACACACACACACACACACACACACACACACTCTACAGCTGGAAAGGATTATAACTGGTCATAGCAGACAAGAGACAGTTTTGCATGTCAGATTATTGAGCCCCATTCTCCCAATTATGTCCAGTAATAACCAAATCCCTCCTGTATGTTACTTTATTGTCACTGCATCCTGTTCTATATGGGCATTAGAGGGATGGCAAATTAATTTCATTTGATTGATAAAGCTGAGCCATTTGCTAATTAATAACTTCCTAAAATATAATTAACTCTGTACAAAGCAAAGTGGGCAAAAGATTATCATTAGCATAAATGTGGGCCTCAATTAAGCAGACACATCGCACAAACTGTGAGTGAACTTTTAATTTTATTCCGGGCATGCAAAGTGAATATGAGCAATGACCTTGAGCGCGGTGCACCTGTTGCCTCCAAAGCGCCAGGGGCTTCCCGTGATGGAATAGGCATTGGATGGATGATCTGATCTCCATCCATGCTGACAGCATGCTTAATTGTGTAATCTCTCAAAAGGATGGCGATTGAAGTGGAGATTGTCTCAGGGTAAGTTAAACCGAAGCTCACTGTTCACTTTATCAGACAGGCCGAATGGTGACAGCCAATCAATGTGATGAAGTGGCCCAAGAATTCACCTCCAGGTCCTACCGCTGTGCTTCTGCTGTGACATTTAAAATTCAGCTTGCCCCCGTGTTCTCGGCTCTATGGAGGAATAACAATCATGAGCACAATGTTCTGAAGCCACAGGCTAATTAATTCATTGGTACGAAAATGGTGTCAATGTTTGTATTTATGTTTTAATACGAGTTATGCTTTGCTGATATTTCCCTTTCCAAATGATTGCAATTTGTGTTTATGTTAAATTAGTTTTATGCCATTTGTTCTGCATTTCTGATGTCTGATGAAGGTCAACCAAGTTTACGCACAATGCTTTGTCTAGCAATGAATACACTTTGACAAATGATTAGGTCACAATAGTATGATCTAAAATGATGTTACACAGTGTTAGATACCATTTGAAGAACTATACAAATGCTCAAATAACGAAACAATGTCTTATGGCAATGATAGAAATCTAAAAGCCAGTTGTTTGCACACACCGATCTATATCTGTATAGTGTCTCTGCTGATTTGGTCGTGCAAACATGGGTTTCCAGCAGATACCTCCAGGGCTGAGTAATGAGGCTGGGTTCCTACTGCTTGGCAATCAAATGAGTGTTTAAAGGCACTGCCTTAATGATTTTCCACCAAATGTAATTAAAAAGATATTGAATAAACATAAACCTTCTCCGGAGGCACTTGGACCCCCTAAAAAGAGCCCAATGATTAACAGTGTTTTCATGGTTGGGAAAGCAGCTTTCTACTGCATTGGTAGATTTAAAAAATAAAAAAGGTTTATTCTTGATGCTTGGTGGGAGGAAATGCATGTAGAGCATCTGCCAAATGAAAGATGAAATGATGTCTGTTTGAGACAATCACACTTGGAAAAGATGGTTATGCCAACCAAAGGCTAATTAGACCAATGGGTGAACATTACCAGAGCATGAATAGCATGTTGTGACTGTTTTTTATATCCATAGCAACAGTGAATAAAAATACACGTTATTCAGGAGCAGAAAGAGGCTGTAGACATCCTTGAGGAAGATGTCCTCATGGACGTCTACAGATGGGTCGCAGACATCAGGGATCGAACGCAGAAGCTTTCAGCTGGGAGTTATACACCCTCGCCACTACACCATCGCCCATTTAAGAATAGAAACCATGCCTAATAAGAGACAGTGTGAATGCACATCAGTAAATCACCTCAAATTATCCCTGAGGCAATAGGGGAGAAAAATAGACAGAACGTCTTTTTTGTTCTGTTACAGTAAGATCTAACATTTGTTTAAAGGTGGCATCAGCAACTTAAGAACAGTGGGAATCTCTAGGGGTCAACCTGGAACAGTAGGCAGAAATCAAAGCCCAGAAAAATTTCTGTACAGACAGCAGAAGCTCAGAAAAGTGGACTAGTTATCCACAGGCCACCGTACGCTTCTTTTTTGGTCTTTGATACCAATTATAAATGGTCCCTCTTAATCTATCATTTGTATTTGATTATTTCCGGCAGTAAAGCATGTCAGCTGGCTGTTTGAATGCAATAAGATACAGATAGATTGGACGGATAAAATAGAATAGCATATAATAGATATGATTAGGGGATTGGGAAGCCCATTGTAGTGCACTGAAGTCACAGTCATCTTTGTGAGTCATCTTGGGATGATGCTTTGCAATACGACACATTTTCCTGAGGGATCAATGCAACAAGGGAAGTGTGGCCATAAAATTGGTCAGCAACAATACACACTATGCACATTGTGCATTCATCATCATCAAACGTGTTAATGTCCGTACTCCCCACTTCATTACAGCAGCAACCGTGATAAAAAAGGTCATTTGAGTAGCTGTGGCCTTGGTGCCACCAAGTTTGCTCCCTCTCATTAACAACGCCTTGTTAACGAGAGAGGTCGTTAATGATGTCTCGTTAACATCCATGTTTGTTTTCGCACCATTATCTGTACACTCTAGAGAGCGGTTGTATGAAAACCCGCCCGAAGGTTAGCCGTTTGACATGCTGGATGCTGAAGCTACTGTCTGACACAATCCTCGCACAATCAGAAGGTACTAAAGGGTGAACTAAAGGGTACGCCATGTGCCTCTATGACGGTGCTAGCATGTATGCTTCTGCATCTGTGATTCTGAGTGTAGTCTAGAGATGCCGCCGATCCGATCCAGGATCGGGATCGGGCTCCGATACGGAAGTTGTCCGACGTTATTCGCGTATCGGGTATCGGCCTGACCTTGCCGATCCAAAAAAGTTGATAAGTTGAAAATGACAGGCCGCGAACCAGAAGCTCTCGAGCGCTGAGCAGGTGGACCACGGGTTCGTTATGCCGAGTTGTTAGTATATCAAGTAGGCCAGGGGTCCTCAAACCCCGGACTCCGGTCCGGATCCGGACCGAACGACAACTGTCTCCGGACTCTGAGCAAATTATACTTTTCATGTATTATCTGCGAGACATCGCCGCGACTGCAAGCAGCGCTCCGCTTGTCCGACTGCTCCACTGTCTGTAATAGGACGTGTACTCTGCTTTGGTCCGATCACATTCAGCGTACCGTCATCTCCATGACAACTTTATTTACACAATTGAATTTATAGCTGTGAATCTGCGCTGTAAGCTGGGTTTTCTGCAAAGGATGCAATGAAAGATAAATCGCGAATAGACCCCCCCCCCCCCCTTTTTTTTAATAGTGTGATATGTATTTTTCTACATACATAGTTCTTGCACTTTAATTAAATGTTCACTTTTAAAGTAAACATGCTTCATATGGAAGGGAAAGAGAGAGAGAGAGATGAGTGTGGAGCTTTATTTAGCAACTTTGTATTACTTTTGTACTACCAGTTTCAGTTTGTGTAACGTTATATATTTGACAATTCAAATAATAAATTGCTTTGGAATACGTTTAAATGTTATGTATTTTTTGTATATTTTGCTGTATTTAGGGTTATGGGTTTTGTGTTGTAGGGGTTAAAAGAGATGAAATTATTGTTCTTAAATGCACCTGGCTATTATTCAAGGGAAAAAAAAGACTGTTAGTATCGGTATCGGATCGTTATCGGCAGATAGCCAAGGTCAGGTATCGGAATCGGTATCGGAACTGAAAAAAGTGGATCTCTAGTGTAGTCTACCAAAAGTCAATAATTCAGTGACACCTGGTGATCTTGATAATGTGAAGATGATGTGTTGTACAAGTGAACATCAGGGTTCTGCCGGGTTTGTTTGTTTTACACGGTGGCGACAGGATTTGTTTAGCGCCATGGCGCTCTCGCTAGTAAACACACACAGGGGGGATTTATTCATCCAGAATAACACATGCGTGTCTTTTCTCCTCTTTAATTTCACTGAAACTTGAAGCTCATTTGTTCTGTGATCATTTGAAGTACTGCATGCATTCGAAGCTGTGTGTCTTTGGAAACTTTTACAGTGAAGCTCTGCCGTAACCGAGTCAGACCCGGACCAATGAGTGCATGCGAAAGCCACTGACATTGTCCATGCAGTAGGCCTATGATATTGCAGTTTTGCTTTGTTCTTAAAACAAAATGTAACGAATTGAACCATTTTAGAAATGGAAAGGAAAATAACATTTTAGTCTATTCAAAATATTGATGTCGACTCGTTTTTCGCGGCAGCCCTACTTGGCTCTGGAATGCTGCATGGTGGTGCTATGACATTGTTTCGGGACAACCCTGAATATACGCAAATGTTTATTTCACCCAGTATATAAACAAAGGCTTGGCCGACTAGTCATTTGGCCAGGCCAGTCTCCTGGTCAATTCAATAGGCTGACTGGCTTGAAATGTAAACAAAGTCTTGTTTCAAAAGGGAATGATACTTAATCATTTCTTCAATTTATCTTCGACTTCATGTCGGCTAAATCAATAGTTTACTCTTCAGCTTAAATCCAATAGATTCCTCCTGTTCACTTTTACATCATCAAAACAAGCAGACATTTTGTCTGGAGTGGACAACATTTCAACAAATATCAAGTTTACCCTCAGATTCACTATGCGCAGTTATACTTGAGGTGTATATAACAGTTCTAAAGCTGTTTTGACCTATGCAAAACTACTGCATCCACTGCCTGCGCCAATCACAGCTGAACAAAGTCAGTCAGTGTTTCCCACATACCTGTATGAACAACATAGCTTTGCATAGGTTAATGGTTATCCAAAACAGTCAACTGTTAGCAGAGAGCCAGCATCACAACTGACACCACAGCAGCCAGCAGAACATAGGGCATGTAGCTCTGCAGAGGCCTGCGGTAGCTAGTGAGCTGAACCAGCAGCCCAAAGAGAGGCAACAGAGGAAGTGCCCATCAGACAGAGAGACCACCAGAAAGAGAGAGGTAGAGATCACCAGAGAGAGAGAGACGGAGCCACACAAATGACATGGGCTAAATCCTGTAGTTTTGCTGGCACATTGATACCATGGATTGAAAAAGCTGGACTGGACTACAGAATTCAGGGTTCAACAATAAGGGGTGCCCGATGGGCCAGTGTTACAAATGTGATGTATAAAAAATATATTTATATTTGCATTATAAAATTGATATCCTTATTTGGCACATGCACAAAGTGCCATAGTATTGTGACAGATGATAAACAAAAACATCACTTGCGTGATTCACTTGAGTGAAGAAGGTTAAGAACTTTGAGTGAGGGCCAGTAAAAATTGTCTTAGGGCCAGTATGTTTCAGACCCACTGGCCCAACCGGAATTTCATATAATGCCATTGAATGTAAAATGTGTAGACATTTTGGAAAGAGCAATTATTCAGGTGTAGTTTCAGCAACTAGAAACACATTTAACTGGTTTAAACAACCCCAGTCAGACCTGTGATGCTGTGATGCAGTAGATAATTTGATTTAACTGATCTAAACAAAAGAGCAACACTCAATGCAATTATACTTCAGTTCCAAAAGTGAATAATATGATAAAATGCCTCAAAATGCATGTAACCAATGCTTACAAGTTATCCATCTCATAATATCGAACAGCTCTGTTGATGCATTATTTCCAAACAAGTATGCATTGCATTAAGTGCATTAAGTCGAACTGAACCAGTAACAGATACTGAGGGCAGTTCTTAAATGTATGCATTGATCATACTCATGTGGGGTTTGGAAAACCAATCTCAGGATTAGTAGTTGAATGTTATAACCCAAGCCAAATGACTCATCTTAGTTTGATGACTTTTGTATGAGGTCATTTAAATGATGGCATGACAGTTGTAAAAGCGTTTCATATTGGTATCCATCAACTGCTTTACTTTTTAATAACATAATTGTTATTAGCCTAATAACTAAATAGGTACTAGTGATCACTTCTCTAACCATCCTGATGCACTGCAAAGTTTGCTATCAAGGTATTTGGTCTAAAATATTGTGACATAGTTTACCTCAAAAGGGTCACCTTAAGATGTACAGCAACTAGATGTGAAAAAACGACGGTGTCTTGTTGTTCTGTGTAGTTGAACTCGGATCATACATCATCATCCCCATCAGATACACAGCAACCCCTTTAAACTCACTTGTTCCGTAGCACCTGCCACGCCGCCTCGATGTCTGCATAGAGATTCTTCTCGGACGGCTTGCCGCTGCTGACCCCGTAGCCCGAGTAGTCGTAGGAGAAGACGTTGCAGTTGATCCTGGACCCCAGGCCGATGTAGAAACTGCACATTTGCCCCAAGTCCACGGCGTTTCCATGAGAAAACAGAAGCGTGTACCTGCTGTTTGGAGCACAGCGTACAAACATGCAGCCGACCCGATTGCCCCGGCTACTTCTTGTGTTGAACACTTCTACTGCATCCAGTTCGCGTTGGGAGTACTGCCAGTCCGCCCGTTCTGTTAGATGCAGGCTGGCGGCACCCTCCGCGTCGGTGTGCACCGAGTATGTGGGCTCTGGGGGGAGGAAGGCCAGCTTGGCCGCGATGCGACTGGGGCAAGGTGGGCAACAGAAGAGCCAGCATAGCTCGCCAAGAGAAAATACATTCATCCTGGGGCCTTGCTCGGGCATTTAGGCTCCGGGTTACCAGAGCAATTTGGTTAATTTTGTTAGCAGCAAAACACGTTACCTTTGGCGAGATACTATATGCACTTATTTGTTGTTGTTATTAAGAGGCTGTAAGGAGGATTACTTTAGTGAGGATCTTCAGAGCAGGCGTTAGGTTGATAGGTGGCTAACACAGTAGCCGGCTGCCAGACTGTTAAAACTCCGACTTCATCTATATCTCCGAGCTATAACGCGCTGTCAAATGGTCATTGCAATACTATACAAGTCAAAATAATGTCGCAAGCAATTTTCGTCGACTAATAATACATCCATCAAGTGTTATTTGCTAAGCGAGTAGGTTTGGTAGCAACACAATGTAAGCGGCCATATCTTAAGACTAACCCAAATATAGCACTTCCGGGGAAATCGGATATCCTGTTGCGCTCAAATAGTGGTCTTTGTTAAATCCACATTTATATTTTGTTATGTTCCCAACCGACACATAATTATAATATGAACAATAATAATACACATTATAGTGATATTTGTATATTATTTGTTTTACATTTATATTTTCTTCTCCACTGACACAGTGCCTTCATCATTGTAATAATAATAATAATAATACTAATAATAACAATAACAATAATAATACTAATAATAGCATAATAATAATAATAATAATAGTAATAATAATAATAACAATAATAATAATAGCATAATAATAATAATTAAAAAAGAATATTGTGGTCTTTGTTCTATCCAAATATATATTGTTTCCTCATCGACTCACCATTCTTATAATAATAATAATAATAATATATTGTATGAATATATACTTTTAATTGTAGCGTTCAACAAAAAGTGACTGACATTGTCTTCATTCAAGTGGTCATGGATATAAAATAATACATATATTAGGGTTCTTTTGTGCATGTGTAATTATCAAGTGTGCACTAGACACTGGCTGTGTTTGAATTGGTTCACTTGTTCCCTCATTCCCTAATCCCTATATCAGTGGTTGCCAACCTTTTTTGTTTCATTACCCCACTTTTGCCAGTCTGTATATAGGACCATTCTGAGACCTTTCAAACCTTTTACGATTTTTGTTGTTGTTGTTTGTTTTTAATCAAAAATGTATCATTAAAGTCATCAAGTTAGCGACCCCATATGCATATCAGGCGACCCCAATTGTTGTCCCGACCCACAGGTTGGGAAACGCTTCCCTATATAGTGAACACTATATCTATTTAGGGAACAAGGCAGGGAATAGGATTGGACACTAATTATGCGCCGGGAATCTATCGGCGTGACGTGTATTGGTCTCATAAACAAGCCGAAGCGTAAATTAGCCGGTCTACCACTGGGTCTGGCCAAAAAGAAATGGAGGCCATGTTTGCTTCTTCCCATGTTGTGTTTAGTGTGATACATAGAAGCTACTTATTATACAGAATATATTTGGGAGAATGCCAAACGTCATTCTTTTGATTAATTTAAACCCATTGATTGATTTGAAATCAGTACATTGTAACACATGAATTCAAAGTAAAAAATTTAAAAAAAAGGCCTACATAGTGTTAAGAAATTTTAACTTTGAAAATCGTTGTCTCCTTTAGACACTCAAATGGCCAACACATAAAAGCTAATCTAAATTTTTTGGTCTATTGAACAAGCAAAGGCATCTGTGTGCCCGCGCATGTTAGCACACATCATTAAACCAAACAAGGCTTTTTCTTCATCATGTGTATTGTCGTGCGTATCAGCATTTGCAATGAGTCAAAATATTTGTGCAGAGTCACCATTACCTCAATGTGTTGTACCTCATCACAATGTGTTGTTTTTTCATTCTGCTGATACCACTTAAAGATAGGATAAGATGGACTTTATTAACTATTAATCCCTGACAGGAAATTCGGTTGATGTTCACTTAATTTGTTCTGTCATGTCCTAACTTCAGCATCACATTGTTGAAGGACATAATAATGAACAAGCCATCATTTGCAACATTTTGGACTCAACTCGTCTAGGAAATGTCTGTTTTTACACCTTTGCACTCTTAGTAATACTATTTGTATTTCTAATGTATTTAATACTTAAAAATATGCAATGAAACAATACCTTCCCATAGAACACAACCGTGCTATATTGCAACCTATCACCTTTCAATCGACGAAGTCTCAACGCACACACACACATGCAAAAACTAAAACCTCAGCAACCCAACCATGGTCACGTTGAGGATTGTTTACCATGGAAAAAACCTCTTACGCTGCCACAACCCGGGGATGGTGGACACATGCCTCTGATAAAACCACTCAGAAAGAGGAAAGGGAAGTGGGGGAAGGCAGCATTTGCATGCCTATCTCAACCCATTCAGCGATGAATGCGGGAGGAGACTGTTGGCTTAGCTGCAGCCCTGGAGGAAGAGAGGGTCTGGCTCTAACAGACTTGGGGGAAATATCTTGGAAGACAAGCTTGGTTACATGAGAAATGGACCTTGCCATGTCCATTAATCCCATCTGTTTAGCATTTGAATAAGATAATGGAAAGTTATATTATTTCCCGAGTATAACTAGAATATTTTTGGCAGTGTGGCACTGGAAGGGCTTGCGTTTTGAACATAGCAGCGGTTGAATCAAGAGCTTTACAAGGGCACGCTGGGTTATGCACATGGCTGGTGCTTCAGCCAAGCACTCGGCATTTCCCTTCGCTCCTCCCACATTTTCTCCAGCTCGTGTCAAGACACACTAATGACCACACTTGGTTCCTGTGAAGGGAAAAATTTTTTTATAATGAAACAAATGCAGATATCAGATCACGACCTTGCCAACGTCAAACTTCATGAAGCTAATTAAAACAAGCGTCTTACTTTGTAGCTCAGCAACTTATTTAAATGCTAAATCTGATATGGATATGGTCCAGTGCATGCAAATATTGTGACCATTTTCGGGGAACAGTTATTGGCATCTTCCATCTTATTTGTCGAGTTAGCATGCAGGCTAAAAATAAAATAAAACTTGCAATGCAGTTAAGAATAACTTTTCATAATAGCCAGTGTGCCAGTAGCGCCTGTAGAAACAGCCTTTTCCCTGTCGCTCTGAAAGTGAAACAGGGGCCAATTTAAAAGAAAACATGACAAAAGTAGAGTCAAAGGAAGGATTAGTAAACTGACATGCCAAAGAAGGCACCACCTCTTCATCAAGGTGTAACACCCTTTATCTGGATTTGAGTCCATCTGGATTCCCATGCAGACCCAGCCATCACAGAGGGGTGGCTGATGGCTGCAACCAGAGAAGCCTCCGCGACGTTGCATAACTCAGTGGTTAAGTGACTGAGGACAAACTGTGTTGAGCTCAGATCTGATGGTGAACCCTGCCTAACCCTCCTCTCTCTCTCTTGGTCTTTCTTTCTCTTTCTCTCACTCTCTCTCTATCCTCTCTCTCTCTCTCTCTCTCTCTCTATCATCTGTCACTTTCTATATCTCTCTTGGTCTTTCTTTTTCTTTCTCTTTTTATCTCTCTATCTGTCTCTCTGTATTCCCTCTATTCTCTCCCTCCCCTCAGTTCCATCTCCCTCTCTCTCTCCCTCTTCCGCCACCCCTCGTCCATCTCTCTCCTTCTGCCCTCTCCCCCTTTCTCTCCTTCCCCTCGTCCATCTCTCTCTCCCCTCTCCCCCCTCTTCCCTCTCTCTCT
>OOFB01025569.1:0-7500 GCA_900323305.1 Trachyrincus murrayi
GTCTCTCATTCTCACTCTTTCTTTCTCTCATTCTCGTTGTTTTTCTTCACTTTCTTTCTCTCACTCTTGCACTCTCTCTTCTTCCTCTCTCTCTCTCTCTTCCTCTCTTTGTCTCTCTCTCTCTTCATGCCTCTCTCTCTCTCTCTCCATTCCTCTCTCTCTCTCTCTCTCTCTCTCTCTCTCTCTCTCTCTCTCTCTCTCTCTCTCTCTCTCTCTATACCCGGGTTCAAGGTGTTAAAACTCAGGGATGTAGATTGAATTTCTATGTGCATGCGTGCGTACGTGTGTGTGAACGTTTAAAAGCGAGGGTTAACCCCTCCTCCGGGCGGGGGGCACGGCGGGGGGCACGGCGGGGGGCACGGCGGTGCACTGACAGTAATGTAGAGAAGGAGGGCGATCAGACGCAGGTAGTTCTGTCTCTCCTTTAGCCTCTGTCAGAAATGAGCAATTAGGTTTGTGTTAGTTAATTATCCGGCTTGTCTGGTTCAGCCTGTTGATGTTTGCGGTGCAGCCGCCATCACAGGATGAATTAAAAGTGATCTCTCGCTCTCTCTTTTTTTCTCTCCTTTTTCTTTCAGTTAGTTACACAAGCTTTTCAGAGCACACACACACACACACACACAGACACACACACACACACACACAGACACACACACACACACATACGCACAAAGCAAACAGAAAACAAGCCCTAAACAGCTGGTTTTGTCCTCAGCTTGATCTCCCAGCTGTATTGTTTTATCTGCACACACACACACACCCACACCCACACACACACACACACACACCCACACCCACACACACACACACACACACCCACACACACACAGAGTAAGGATTACCACGGCCGGGTCATAAAGAATTGATGGCGTTCTCGTATCCATGGCAGCGCTGCCCATGTTACCTTCCTGACAAAAGGCTCTCCCTGGTGGGGGTGGCGGGCGGGTACCGGTTATTTGCTTAGCTCTGGGCGTTTAAAAGACTTGTGCGTGCGTGTGTGCACAACAGAAAGCTACGGCGATGACACACGTGATCCCCCTACCTGCCTACCGCGTGCCCTTCGTTGGGCGCCATGGTTACTGCCGTGCTGGCGCCCGCTCGATGCGTCGCTCTTTCAATTATTTCCTCCTTGCCAGTTTTTTTTTTATATGATGCTATTTGATTAATAGGCACGGAATGAAACATTCGTTTAATTTGAAATCATAAAGCAATTATGTGGGGTTTTAAAAAACAGGAGAAAAGAGCAGAAAAGTGTAATATAAAGAACGACAGACATTGTCGATCGGAGGAAAAAATGAATTTAATATTGTGATAATTGTGTATTTACTTTGCACGTTCGCAGGGCTGTGTATTATTAGCCGTGCGAAAATGAGAATTTATTTATGTAAATTCCTAATTGAATAAGCCGTGTCTGTGTAATAAAAGAGCTCCACAGGTCTGGTCCGCGGAAGCCCACGCTAGCTCAGCGGGACACCGGCGTGATCTAATATTCCTCCTACGGTACACGAGCGCTCGGGAACACCGCGGAAGACGATCGCTCTCTCCTGCCGCCGACGTCACCGCGCCAGGAGACTTACCGTCGTTCATTTATTGTTGCCGCACTTTTTACCCGAAACCATTCGATAAGGGGACTGTTTGCGTCTTTGCGAAAAATGGCAGAAAATGATAAAAATATGCGATTGTCAAACGGTTAAACCTCTAACCCTTACTACAAACTTCTACCGTAGAACTTTAGTTCTTTTAATCTTTCACACACCTCAACGCTTCGACTCTTTGCATGTAACACTACAGAGAGTTCACTTTTCTGCAAAACCCCGACGATGTTTTGTTTGCGCGGTTACATTTTGTAAGCGCTAAATTTCCCCGCTCTTTTTTTCCCAGGCTGTAAGTACAACCAACTGAACAGCCATTTCCACTGCATCCGAGAGGGCTGCCAGTTCTCCTTCCTCCTGAAACACCAGATGACCTCGCACGCCCGCAAGCACATGCGGAGGATGCTGGGCAAGAACTTTGACAGAGTCCCATCCCAGGTACACCCCCCCCCCCACACACACACACACACATGTAACATACATTTACAATAGGGCTCTGTCAGAACTGAAACTACAATACAAAAAAACGTTTTGAGTGAAACTGAAAAACTGGTTTTGATTACTGGTACACATCGGCTTAGCGGGAGAGAGAAAAAAAACTAGTTCCTCACCGCCTCCAGAATACGAGCTATTACCGGATTCTCGTGACACTTGTTTCAGGTCATAGATGTCTTTTTTTTTCTCGCACCAAACGTCCCGCCCTTTCCTGTTACATTCAGTGATAACAATACCTTCCCTTGTAATGTGAAAAAACTAAAAACGCACACGCTGTACATCGAAACAGGAGTTTCCGTTCCCGTAATTAAAATACAGTACAGAATGTACTGGATCTTCTCGTTGTATCGGTTCTTTTTTCGCCCGGATCGTCGTTGACGTGAAGTCGTTAAGACGTTTATTGTCCTTAAAAATATGTTCCCACGTCTGTGCCAAATACCGTTTGTCCTTCGGTTTGCACGATATGTACGTCATACATACCTGTGACATACGCGCCGTGTCTTCTCAGGCGATGTCCCTCGGGGGTCAAAGGTCGGAGGACATGCAGCACCTGACCTCCGGGCCGATGGGGGGTCTGCAGCCCGGCCTGACCTCGGGGTACGCGGGCCTCATGGAAGACACTGACGACTACATGGACTACATGGGCGGAGGCAGCCCCCTGGGCCTCTCCTCCGAGTCCTCCAATCAGGACCGCAGCTGCACCAGCACACCTGTGGGCAACGAAGGATCCCCAGCAGGTGAGTTTGTTGACGGAGAAAGGTGCTGCTGATTGGTTGATCTGACTGTTTCTGTGTGTTGGGTGCTAGTCGTCGTGGATCGGTAGGTATAACAAGTCGTGCAGACATTTCGATTTTGTCGTCATTACACGTCACCAGAATCGTTTTTTTGTAATTTTTTTGTCATTTCATGTTTCGTAGTCGAAGTATTAGCCAGTAGCCACTTAAGTCCCAGTTCAGGTACAATAACGATGCGTTTTTATTATCTGCTGAACAATACGCTTTCCTGTTCGACACTTTGAGCTCGGTTACTCTTTCTTTTGGTCCCAACGTCATCTGGACACCTGTGGAGAATTAGTTTTGCGCTGCTTCAGCACTTTAGCGTGTCGATTTGTACAAATAAAGGGCTAAAGATAGGGTTAGCTATTTCTGCCCCAAAACCCAGTAAAGACACACATACTCCTCTTTTTTTTATCTGACTTTGCTTTCATTTGTCTGATTTCCCACAATTCTCTGTTCCTCTGCCAATGTTATCCACGACTCCCGTCGTTGTGGCTCGGGTGGTGTTTGGGTGGTGTTTGGGTTACTTGTCTTTGGCCTTCATTTTGTATCATTCTCTTATCTTTCCCCTCCCATCCCTCTGTGTGTGTGTGTGTGTAACTTATCGTCACATCTTTCCGTCTGTTTTCTCTCCCTCTTTCTTTCTCTGTGTTTGTCCTCCACCTTCCTCTCCTTCTTCTCCTCCTCCTCCCCCTCCTCTTCCTCTGGTCAACCTGTCTCCCCAGGACACGGCTGCCCCGTCACCACCACCACCGATCCTCCCTCCACCCCTGCCGACAATACCGCCTCCCACACTGCACCTCCTCCTCCACCACCACCACCACCGCCACCTCCTCTCCCTCTAACCCCCCTTCCCCCTCACTCCTCCCCGGCTCCCCAGCCCGGCCTCCAGGCGCAGGCCGCCTCCCTCCCCCCGGCCCTCCTCCGGCCTCCCCTCTCCTCGCTCCCGTACCTCCTCTCTCCATCCTGTCTGTCATACTCTCTGCTCAGCGCCTCTCTGGGAGCCACTGTTGTCATGCCAACCAACACACCGGCGTTCAGCCCCGTCATTGCTACTCCGTCTCCGGTTAGAAATGACGTCCCTATAGTGCAGGATGCTGCAGGTACTTATCGCCCGCACAATCCCACACTGCAGCTGTCACTCTGAATTGAGTCCGCTACGGAGCGGTTAGCCGCGCGCTAGCTAGCGACTAGCCGCTGTCGAACTATCGCACGTCGATCGTCATGGAAAATATGTTTTAAAATAACACAAATGATATTAATAAACACTTTGTCAGCATGCAAACCCGATACAATACCTCACGGCATACATACAAAGTGCATGCAGAGTCCCAAGTGAAAGTCGGATTTAAGTTAGCTTGTTTTTCATTCGTCCTGTTCAAGCTGAAGCCTTTAGAAAGTAAAAAAAAAGGTAAATTGACCAAAGAATGTTGTTTTAGTCAAGACTTATTTTTATGGAGTTTAGCTGCTTCCTGTCGCGCAGGAAGTGATCACATGATCCAGGGTGCTGGAGTAGGTTAACGCCCACCTCTGATTGGAGGCATGCCCTCCTCTTAATCATCAGGAGCTGTGTGTGCTAACTGGGCCGGATGGTGACCATCTCATCTCTCCTTCTCTCTCTTTCTTGTCTTTCCTGTCACTTTCAGGCAACACCATCTCCATCCCCACGGCGACCGGCGCCAAGAAGCGCTTCTGGATCATCGAGGACATGTCGCCGTTCGGCAAGCGCAGCAAGACCGCCTCCTCACGCAAAATGCTGGACGAGGGCATGATGCTGGAGGGCTTCCGCCGCTACGACCTCTACGAGAACTGCAAGGACCTCAACTGCCAGTTCTCGCTGAAGGTCACCCACTACCACTGCACGCGCGAGAACTGCGGCTACAAGTTCTGCGGCCGCACGCACATGTACAAGCACGCGCAGCATCACGACCGCGTGGACAACCTCGTCCTCGATGACTTCAAGCGCTTCAAATCCACGCTCAGCTGCAACTTCCCCGACTGCCAGTTCTCGGGGAACAGCACCCACTTCCACTGCCTGCGCTGCGGCTTCCGCTGCACCGACAGCACCAAGGTGACGGCCCACCGCAAGCACCACGGCAAGCAGGACGTGATCAGCGCCGCCGGCTTCTGCCAGTTCAGCTCCAGCGTGGACTGCGAGGTCGCCGACTGCAAGTACAAGCTGAAGTGCTCACACTTCCACTGCACGTTCCCCGAGTGCAAGCACACCGTGGTGGGCATGTCCCAGATGGACTCCCACAAGCGCAAGCACGAGAAGCAGGAGCGTGGCGAGCTCACGTCCGCCTCTCCCAACCAGGAGGTGGGCCGCCACCACCCTCACCCCCACCCTCACCCCCACCCTCACCCCCACCCTCACCACCACCCTCACCACCACCACCACCACCACGGGGGAGGAGTACTGGGCGGGGGGATGTCAGGAATGCCCCATGGCACCTCCGCAGCAGCAGCAGCAGCAGCAGCCATGGCTCTCCCGGCTCCCTCCCCCTCCGGCCTCCACGGCCTCCCCCACGGGAACAATGTCGGCTCCCCCATGCTGTACCCGCCAGTCAGCATGGCGTCCGAGTACGGCCACCCGTACCCGGCGTCCTCGGTGAGTCTGGACAGCTCCCTGAACCTCAGCACCGACGCCGGCAGCTCCTTGTTCTTCCTGAAGAGCGCGGCCGCCGGCCTGCGCCTCAGCGACTCGCTGGACCTCAGCAAGAAGATGCACCACAACTCCGCCATGGCCGCCATGGCCGCCGCCGTCGCCGCCACGGGACCCCACCACCACCACCCACACCCCCACCCTCACCCCCACCCTCACCACCACGTGGCACAGCAGCCCCCGCTGGGCCTGCGTGGAGCGCAGGAGGACCCCACCGGAGGGGCGTCCGGTCACACGGAGGACGACCTGTCCCCCGAGGAGGGGGCCAACGCGGGGGGGGAAGAGGAGGACGAGGAGGACGAGGAGGACGACGACGACGACGACGATGATGACGAGGAGATGGAGGAGGAGGCAGAGGAGGACCTCAACACCGACTCGAATGAAGACTCGATGCCTGAGCCGGACGCGGGGAAGGACAGCGGGGAGCGATGTCATGCTTCCGTCAACCACACTGACTCCTCCCAGAGGGAGGAGCCGGGCCTCTAGGAGGGAGGGGCCACGACGAGCCGCTGTGTAAACTATGAACAAATAAACAAAGTGAGACGGCGAGGCCTCATTTATCACGTTTAGAGACGCTTCGAGATGACAAGGACATGCGGGGAAAAAAATAGTCATAAATAAATGGAAGAAAAAAAAAACCAACAACATGGAGATGTGATGATGGCCCAAAATGATTTATTATGATGTTTACAAGATGACCAACATTATTAATTCAATTATGCATTAAAAGATGAACGAAGACACGAGAATTAGGCCCTCTTCACGCGGGGGGGCAGTGATGTTTTCCTGCGGCGTCGGTCCTTTGTGTGCGTGCATGTTTGGCTTTAATTTATTTAAGTTTTTCCGTTTTTGTTTCACTTTTTTGTGTGTGGAAAAAAAAAAAGTTAAGAAATACAAAAAACAAGTCTATATAAAAGTATATCTGTACGTACGTGTCAGGATGTGGATTCACAAAACGGAAGTTGCTGGTTTTGGCCCGATATTATAGGAAACACTGAGGGTTAGCTTTAAAACAATGTGCTCAAAAGTTTGATAGTTTTATCTGTATTATTATTATTATTATTATTATTATTATTACTACTATGATTATTATTATTATTATACATTGAGAGTTTACACACTGTCTCGGCATCTCTCTCCTGTCACCAGTTAAACGGTGTTTTATGTATTTCTTCATGATATGTGGAGCGGCCAGCGACTGTGCGGTCAGTTCTGGGCTGTCCAACGGACGACCGCTTGGCGAGCGGTCAGCGTCAACACGTTCTCGCTCTCTCTCTGATGTTCTGCTCAAAGCTCTTCACCTTCACCTAGCACAACGACAGAAAACGCTCCTGTAATGTTCACTTCCTTTCCCCCTACATCCGTTGAGGAGTAGTTTGTCTATTGATAGTGCACTTTTATATTAGCCGGCGATGATGACGATGATGATGACGATGATGCTTGTGAGGTTGGATAGATGCTGAAAGAGATATTTAAAGTTATTTTTGTTACCGTTTGCATCACTTGCGTTTTAATTTGGTTCTACGCTGTGCTGTTGGTCAGAAGCATATCGGCTTTTTTCATTGTTTTTGTTTGTTTGTTTGTTGTTGTTTTTTGTCTGTTTTGCAGGTGAGGTTGCGACTAATGAGCATAGAGCCAGGCGGTCGAGAGTAAAAAAAAAGGCATCGGAGAGAGTGTTTAAAATGTACAGACCTTGAACACGATGCCTCAACGAGGGAGTGTTCTGTACTCTGTTCACTAACGAGGGAGTGTTCTGTACTATGTTCACTAACGAGGGAGTGTTCTGTACTATGTTCACTAACGAGGGAGTGTTCTGTACTATGTTCACTAACGAGGGAGTGTTCTGTACTCTGTTCACTTATGGCTGCAGCTCCTGTAACGCTTTTTATTTAATATTTATGTGACTTTCCAATGAAAAAAAATTAGGGTGTTATTGCACTTTTTTTTTTTAGGTTTATTTTTACCTTCTCAAAAC
>OOFB01025578.1:0-10252 GCA_900323305.1 Trachyrincus murrayi
GGTAGCTCCTCCCCTTCCTGTGCAGGGTCAGACATACTGCCGAGTTCCTGAAGAGAAGACAGTGATGTCATAGGATGAAGACAGTGATGTCATAGGGTGAAGACAGTGATGTCATAGGATGAAGACAGTGATGTCATAGGATGAAGACAGTGGATGAAGACAGTGATGTCAGAGGATGAAGACAGTGATATCATAGGATGAAGACAGTGATGTCAGAAGTGTTATGCCGTCAACTTCTGCCACCTAGTGGCAGTTAGTTTCCGTCTCTCCTGTCTGTCTTGTCTGCATGTGTTGGTGGGTGTGTCATCTGTTCCTGCTCCTCCCTGATGACATCATTCTCATTATCTCCCCTGATCAGCATTCACACACCTGTGGTTCATTACTCATCAGCACGCAGTATTTAAACCCCGGCTATCCTTCCACTCTTCGCCAGAACGTTGTTAACACTGACCCTATTCACTTTGTTACCTTCTTGTTGGATTACCTCGCTTGTTACCAAGCCCCTGCTTGCCTGATTACCTCGCCTGTTGCCGAACCCCTGCTTGCCTGATTACCACGCCTGTTGCCGAACCTCTGCCTGCCTGACTACCCCGCCTGTTGCCAAACCCCTGCCTGCCTGACTACCTCGCCTGTAGCTGAACCCCTGCCTGTCTGACTACCACGTCTGTTGCCGATTCCCTGCCTGTCTACCGGTCCTGCCCGGTTTTCCTACCTGCTTTATCTGTGTGTATATGATACATTAAATCTTTCATTTTATATCTGACGTCCCGTGTCTTGGTGTTCTGCGTTGGGGTTCTGGAACGAAGTATAACAGGGACAACACGATTGCTTCACTTCACTGTGTAGAGAGAGGAGGTGGAAGTCAATATATTCATGTACTTTACTCTAACAATATCTCAGAAGAAAATCTAACCCAGACTATATCATTAGAAAAGTTGAAATGTTACAAGTGTTTTAGATTGAGCACAGTAGTGTGTAATTGATTGGAAAAAACTCCAGTTTAGTGCTTCATTTTGCAGTATATTATGAGGTGTTTTGCACTTTTGGTTTTGAGAAAATTAGCCCTGTTTTCAAAAACATGTAAAAAAAAAGATACATAAAAATGTATTATGACAGAGCCCACCAAAGATGAAAGTGCTTTTGATTGAGCACAGCAATGTCAGTCTTCATTGATCGTATGAGAATGTAATTTAATTTGTGAGTATTTTACTCTCATATACTATGTGTGTGTGCGAGTGTGTGTGTGTGTGTGACTGTGCTAGTGTGTGTGTGTGTGTGTGTGTGTGTGTGTGTGTGTGTGTGCGAGTGTGTGTGCTAGTGCATGTGTGTCTGTGCACGTGTGTGTGTGTGTGCACGCGTGTGTGTGCGAGTGCATGTGTGTGTGCAAGTGCATGCGTGCGTGTGCATGGGTGTATGTGTATGTGTGTGCATGCGTGTGTTTGTGTATGTCTGTGTGTTGCTTGCTGTTTGAACATCCACTGCACTGGAAGTGCAAGTAACTGCAAGTAATTGGTCTTGCGGGCGAAGATGGTTCAGTTTTAAGAAGCCACTGTGACATGAGGCATTAACCTGCGTCAACCCTGTGACATCACATTCAGTGAATCACTCTCCTGTAGGCCCACCCACACACCAAATGAACAACAATTTACCTAAGCTTTGACTGCAAAAAGCTCTAATTTATGAAGCATTTTACTTGAATGTATTATCCTCAGACGCTTTTGTTTACGTGCATATTTGTGAGTATGCAAAGTTTGTGTGTGTGTGTGTGTGTGTGTGTGTCTGGGTCTGTGTGAGCGCGAGAGGGTGCATGTATGTGCATGTGAAATTTGACAGAAAATAAAGGCTTCTATTAGCCTTATATAATATACTATAATATAGGTGTAAAAGTCCCCGCTTTCACATGCACTGATCGGATGAAGGAGAGGCAGATGGCGGGCTTAAAGAGTCTTTTATTTGCTCTCATACAATATGTGACACCGAGTGCCAAACGGATAGAACTCTTGCCCAAAACAGCGCTGGGTACAGACAACAATATATATCGAGTAAATGTCCACGGAACATGAGGAGGGCACGACCATGGGCATTTAGGATCCAGCCTCACTGTGGGGGAGAGCAAACACACATGAATATATAGGCAACATCATTATGCTCACCATCCACAGCTGCATCAATCCCGGGAATCAGCCACCCCACCCCCCTTGTTTGCAGCTTGATGCCAATCCCCGCCCCCTTCACTCCACAATAGGCTAATATAATACACCGTAATTAATATAATACATCTATGAAATCAAACAGTGGCCGTCTCTGTGGAGACAAAAAACTCTGATTACGCACGGTATTCACATCCGATCATGACAAAACCCCCATCGATAAAGAGAATGCAGAAGTGTTTGACTGACTAATTTTAAACAGGCCTACATGTGAATAAGGCATATCAGCATATTGAACAAATGCAGCACCATTCAGTTTAACAGAACACTACCGAGTAGGCCTACCGACAGAGAATAATTTTCACCAGCGCGAGTGGGTGTGTGCGTAATGTTGTGTTGCTGTTGTGATTTGTGTTTTTTTGTGTACGCTAATGTCCTTAAAGCACACAAAGTCCGCAATATGTGATGTTATTCAATAAGTCACGCACCTTGTTAACTCACTCACTTTGGTTGGACCCCAACAGTAGTGAGTAGATAACCATAACTGACAAGAAAGTTAAAAACGTTTTGACACTTTTGACACAACGTGACCACCCATCTTCCTCACTCATAATAGTCTTTCTGTTTGTTTTTTTCTGCGAATGTCTCCACAAATAAACTAGTATAAAAACATTACTAAAATGACTTTAGATTGACAGCCCTACTTGTAAAAAGCCTACCCTCCTCAAACGAATATTCATGCAGCAACATGAATCAATACATCATGTAGGATCATTGTAACGCTATCAGACGCTTGGGATTCAGCGTTCGTTCTGTGGATTTCGCAGGGGATGTTGTCTTCTTGATAATGTGATACGTAAACCGCGTCACTTCCCTTGTGACAACAAGATTTCCCAGGGGTCTCATACAGGGTGTCATACAGTCTCATGTCATGAAAATGATCTTTTTTGGGTCTTGCTAAGGCCAATTCATAAACGCATAGCAAAAAAACACAAATATTTAACTATAAAATAGTTATCTCATGGAGTTTTAACACCGCTAGACTTGGACCGCTGATTGTCCCATTCGTTCCCCACTGAAGATCACGTTATTACGGAGCGTGAAGAAGTAGGCCTAAATGCAATGCACACTTGAATTCGGACGATTTGGTCCGTTTCAGTGATGAAGTTGCTACTTTGTTGCATTTTTCATTTGTTTCAGTTTGTGTTCACACAGGATTTTGTCAAGCGAACCAAACAATGTAAACATGTCACGCTGTTGAACGGGCTCGTCTATGGACAGAAAATGAGAGGGACAATATATAATGGAGCACAAACAACTTTGTGGGTCTTGGGTTTTTTCATTTAGCTACAAATTAAAAATAGAAGAAAGCAAACAGTATGAGCGCCTGATGAGACCTGTTGAATGTGTGATTGCACCACGTCTGACCACGATTCATTTTCATATAAGAAAATTTCACATAGGCCTATACCTGGCTGAATATGTTTATTTCCAATTTGTGGAAAAAGTGTACATTCAACCCACGATGCATTGTATTTTGGTTTGCTTCCTATAGTTGAGTTGGATCACGTTCACACCTAAAGCAAACCGAACCAGAGTTCACTTTGAAGCGCACCGAGACCCCTGTTTTCAAGCGAAGCAGAGTTCGGCTGTTTGGTCCACGCCAGAGTTTGAATGAGCGTTCACACCACCCCAAACGAACGGTACTACTATAGTTTTTTGCAATTGCACATGTTTTTGAAAACAGGACTCATTTTCTCAAAGCACTTAACACAATGCACAAAACTACACACCAAAACTGCAAAAGAGCTCATATATCCTGCAAAATGAAACACTGCATTAAAAACTACATAAACACAAATCAAACTTTGGTACCAAATGGCACACTTCATTAATATTACCAGATTTTTGTGCTCAATCAAAAGCATTTTCATCTTTGGTGGGCTTTGTCATACGTAATAATAGTTCTGTATGTAGAGAATTCTGCAGCGAGAGAGATTGTTCAAGTCTACAGAAATATGTGCAGAAACACAAATATGTTGAAACAAAACCTTTACATTTTTCTGTATCAGTTGAACATATGCACAGCACATACAGTATACATTACAGTTGTGAGAACAGAAAATATCCTCTCTATCGAATACAGTAAACAGAAGAAAACTTGCACCTGTGGTCTTTACATCCTGATTGATAAGTCGACAATTACTGTAATATGTAAATGGTGTGTGAGGTTTGTTTTGGGTGTGTGTGTGAGAGAGGGTGTTTCAGGAATATATATATATACATGGATAATATAAATGAAGCAGTGGTGAACAATATGTAAAGTCTGGTTGAGGAGAAATGCTCATACAAGGCCACAAACCGACTGGTAACAAATAAAAGGCTATTATGTTTGCCAATGATGGCTTTGCTCTTAGCGCTTGGCTTTTGTTCGGGGCCAAACAACTATTATTACTGTGTACAAGATAACAATGCCAGCCACATGCACATCTTGCTCGCTTTCTCTGACACACACATTTTGTGTTCGCCAGTCTCTTATAAAATAATAAAAAAATATGCGAGCGATGGGAGAAAAAACCCAGAAATGTTGCAAATATAAGGCACATTTTATCAATGTCAGTTATCTATTCGTGTATGTTTAGGTGGGGTCCAAAATAATATCCTTTGCAAAGATTAATCATATTCTTTCCGATAATTATTAGAATTGTTAATCGTTAATTATGTATGTAATTCAGTGTGTTGTTGGATCATTTACACTCCAGTCAAGTGCCATCAAATTTACTGGTTATGCTTCGAATACAGTATTTTTCCCCACACCACCAAAGAATTTTGTAACCGTTTTATGATACAAATTATTAGTAATACTTATACCACAGCATTGTTAAATACTTGATCCTGATTGGTCAATGATGTTCCAAGGGTGTGCATTATTTTTCAATAACAGGAAACCTCTGCATCTTAACCTAATCACTGTTGGTAACTGAGATATAAGCGGAATAAACCACTCCGGGGTTCGTCTCGGCCGTATCACCACCGTCGTACATTATTTTCCAATAACGGGACACCCCATCGTGGTTTATTCCTTATTTATTTTCAGCATAGTAGTGGAAGGTATATGACCGTCAGCCCTATGTGTGCATGACTCTTCTGCAGGAAATGGAAGAGGCATGTGATGATATTGATGTGGGTGCTGTCCAGGGCTTGATACAACACTCAAGGCGTATTTTTCTATATATTTTTTCCTCAGTTTTCTTTTCTGTTTACTGTATTCGATGGAGAGCATATTTTTTGTTCACACAACTGTAATGTATACTGTATGTGCTGTGCATATGTTGAACTTTTTGTTGTAGAGAAAAAAAATTAAAGACTTCCAGGCTTAAGCCCAATGTCCATGACAAGCTCCAAAAGTGCTCAGCGTCTGCGTTGCCCCTATGGGACCAACATCAGAGCTCTAGCTAGCACCGGCGCTATGCTAGGCTCTGCTACCTTAGGCTCTGATACACCTCAAGCGTCACAAGCAGCCGAGCCCCGCGGCAAGCACAGAGAAGCCCACTTTTGCGTTGTCCAGAGTTAAAATATTTTCAACTTTGACGCCAACCTTTAGGTGTTGCTGTACGTCATGTTCGCTCAACCTGTTTTATGCATGTCATTAAGGAGCAGGTAGGGGTTTAGGCGTCTTGCACAAGGATGCCTACAGGTAGACTGTGGAGGGGTTCGAACCAAGAGCCGCTCGGCTGGCAGTTACACCCAAAGCACTGGCCGATCCTGCCCGATGTGGCAATAACCAGCAAGTGTCTTGTCCACCCTCTGTGTCTCAACATCAGCTGCATTGTCAGTCTGGCTGTTGAGAACCTTGTGCATTGTGTTCTGCATCACCACCACCACAGTATCGCTTCACAGTGTTTCCATTTGATCCCAAAGCAAATGGATCTACCCAGGCTGCCCGATGCACTGGTTGTGATGCCTCTAGCCTAACTTTTATTAAACTTCTAGCCTTGGCAAAGGAGGCCAAAGCAGGCCATCCCTCTACACAGCACTATGATCTTAGCTTGCGTATTCAGGGTGACTGCGTAGGAGGGGGTCCGAGCGCACCATCGTATTGGATGTATTGCAAAGTTATACAGTTATAGTTTACAGTTATAACTTATTGTGTAGGCCTATGGATGGGGTTGTGTATCGCCATGGCAATGGCCCGAAGAAAGGTCAATGGCTCAACAACAAGACTCACTGGTGATCTCTTGAAAAGCAAAGTCCAGCAAATTGTTTGGCACGGCACAAAGAAAGAGTGAGGGCATATTTCTTTGAGTGAGCGCCTGTACTCCAGAAGAAGAAGGAAAAACATTATGACTTTTTGCTCTCCCTGTTAGAGTGCTATCTTTATGGCTGTCTATTGTTAAGCCCATAAAACACATCAGTGACACAGTTGAATAGGTGTTATCTACTGCTGGTCTGCTGCTGTTTCTGGTATGATATTAGTTTCTTCTGAGTCATTTTTTGCATTTTCTGTCTGGTGACTAATGCTAATGTTCAGACCCACTGCCCAAAATACACCAAAAGTACATGATACATTTGATCATACTGTGAAAAATGTGAAATGTGAAAATTATTTTTGTATAAAATGCATCAGAGATAGAAGCCATTTCAGATAATAAGGTAACAAAGAGGCAGTTTTGCTTTGGTTTATGTAATCCATGTACGTATATAACTTATTTATTTCAACAAACTATCACAACCTGTTACCATGGTCATAGCATTAGCATAACATTATTGGTCCAATATTGTGCAACACATATAACTGCTTATTATTTTGAGAAAGCCATCTGAGCCAGACAAGAACACAATAATTATGTTTCGCAAACATTATAACAAGAAATACATTTGCCATGATGAGGGATTTTATTATAGCTTCCATAAAATGCTGTAAGAAAATATATAAACTTTATAAAGGAAGATTTGTAGATGTAAAAATGGTGGTGGTTTGAATTGAAAATAAAGAAAACAAGGATAGCAACAACCATGAAAAACAGCTGATTTGGGGAGGCATGATAGTCCCATGGTAAGGGAGTTTGTCTCCCAGTTGAAAGCTTCTGGGTTCAAACCCCATTGACCCCATAACCCCCAAAATCTGCCTATATCCGGTTCGGAGTAAACCCCCAAATCACTTTTTTTGGGGTGTCCAAGTGTTGGTGAACACTTCTGTGTTATTTTTGACTGAAATTAACAACTGCAAGCCTAAAATTATAATGATGTATTTAAAGTAGAGGAGTAGTAACATTGTGTGTGTGTGTGTGTGTGTGTGTGTGTGTGTGTGTGTGTGTCCACTGTATTACATTAGTCTGAGTATTATGTGACTATGCTAATGTTTTAAGCCACTCTAGCTTGCAAAGAGATAGTAAAAAACAACCATAGGATCATTTGATTGACTGTAAATGAAAGTTCCTGTTTTAATTAGTTTCTTAAAAATGAATTGAGGGAGAGACAAAAGCTGTTGCTTTGCCATTCAATGCAATAACAATGGCTTTTTCATGCATGGAAACACGTGTTAAATGTTACTTGTTTTATCATATTAAGCAGTGTTGCCTATGTGCATAGTTACAACTTGCACACAGCCATGACATTAAATTAACTTTCAAAAGCTAATGAGGCTAGCTTGTGTATTGTTAGCAGTAGATGAAACCACCATCCTACCATTATCATTCAAACATAATTTCCAAAATATAGCTTATACTGTGTATTTAGTTATAGCAGTCGCAGGGTCATATGCATATGTAAAGTGATGTTTACGTGAATTAGCAGTTTATACTGATTTTGTAACCATAAATGTTTATGGTGCGTGAATTTGTGAATGTGTTGGTTGCATGATAAAGTGTGCATTTTCTAATAAACTAGACATTCCCACACCAGTTTGTCTAGCAGACATCTCCCGCCTCCGTTTCAACTTAAATGTGTGGTCACTAATAACAGATGTACTCCTATGAGAAGAGAGAAACAATTCAGCGTCAACCTTCTTAGCGGATGGATTAGTCACGACAAGACCTCATCAGAGGCCGGGTATTGACTTTAGGTCAGTTTGATAAAGGTTACATTTCCCCGCGTACAAGTTCCTGCCTGGTGCCACGCTCTCCCCTGGGTGAAGTGACAGAACAGAAGAAAGCAGGAAGCGATTGATTTCCATGATGGGTTGATCAATTCCTTATGTATTCCAATGGTTGTCAGATTAGTCAGGAGTGGGGTGGGGGTGGCACTGTGGTGTCTGAGCCAGTGTGTTTAATATTCATGCCTTGAGGCAGGACACGCAACGAGAGTTTATTAGCAAACATTAAAGTGAATTTAGTGACGGATAACTTTGTGGATAAGTGTATTTGGCGAGCCAAGCAAGTAGGTCCATTTCTGCATCCCTGAATGCTTTGTCACATTGGGCCGTCACAACTGGGTGGACTGGCGGCATTGACAGACAATCAAGTGAGAGCTGCAGTTATAGTGGACTGAAATTATCACTGCAATTAAGCGCTTCTATTTAAGTGATCTTTAAGTGACCGAAGAACCAAGCTCTAAAAGTAATGGAATTAAATCAAAAGTAATGTGTTAATACCGTTCATTATTGTTCAAATGGTGTACAATATTCTGAATATTAAAATACATTAAATTAAATTGAAATAAAAATGTAACACTTCTTAATTGATGTATGAACAACAAATTAGGCCGACTATTTTTGATTTTAAACTTGAATACCCTTCGCAAACAGTAAACAATCTTCCTATAGCCTGTATTGATTTATTTCTGCTCCAGGAAGCACAATTATTTTTCACAGAAAATAAGGATGATGGCCCATATTAAGGATGATGTTTGACGAGCAGCAACCCCCCAGCCATGTGTGAACATACCAGCAGAGAGCTTTATGGGGTTCTGATCCTGGCAGGGGAAAATACTTGAACTATTCATCTCCAAATCTCCAAATCTCTTATGACCCCATGATTACAGAGAGTGATCCAGACAGAACAACTAACAACAAGCTAGTCAGGGGATTTTGACAATCTTGAGCAGCACAAAGTCAAAAGCACAAAGCACAAAGTTCATTTAAATGGCAGAGAACCAAAAATTACTGGTCACCAGAACAACGAGTTCACAATGAGTTCATGGCAGACCCCTCCAGTGGGCCGGGGCAGACAGCTGAGGCAGCTCCTTCAGATACTTCCCTATGGTGTTCAGGTGTACAAACAATCTAGTTACAGTATCTGACCATGATAAGGAGGAGATGTGTATTGTCTCTTAATATATTACAGTTGCCTTGTAGCTTTACAGACAGGGCATTGAGGACAGACCGAAAAGCGGGGGTTGAAAGAGAGAGGAAATGACATGTAGCATTGGTTCGTTGGTCAGAATCGAACCTGGGTCACTAAAAAGCATATTTCCAACCTGGTTTGAGAACTAGAAGGGTTGAGCTGTGGGACTCCCTGATATGACTCATGCTCTATGCTGTTCCAACACCTTGCACTGTTCACACCTCCAGCAAGGCACTTTATAATTCATTTCATACATTTCGCCCCACTTTTTTGGTTCTTTAAAGTGTAACTAGTTTGTCATTTTTTGTGCTAGAAACTTCATACTTACATCAAAATGTTCATATTCTTTTGTAGTTTTTGGGGTGTATTTGTATTTTTTATAGTTTTTATAGTTTTGGAAATATTCATAGTTTTATTCATAGTTTTTTTGTCATTGAAATACATTGTAGAATGTTCAGTTCTCACTCTAGCAGCAGTTGGAAATTTGAAATTTCATAGTACTTTTCTAACTTGCCGCTACTCCTACAGTTTTAAAGCTACATGGAGATATTGTATATCAAAATGTTCAGCAGTTTCTGCTTTCACTCACATGTAAATATCTAAGCAATGCCATTTATAGTTTTTGTAAGATTTAGCTTTGAACACCTACATGTTTTTGCCATAGGCAATGCATTGGGAGAGCTCTCAGTAGGTAGGAATACATAAGAGCCATTCAGAGAGGAGAGTTGAGGTGCTATTTGCATAACAAAAATGTATTGGTCGATTCGCTGAGAGTTCTCCCAACTGGACTGGTCTGGTTCTACCTGTGTCCAGCACCGG
>OOFB01025593.1:0-10640 GCA_900323305.1 Trachyrincus murrayi
AGGCCTGTGTGTGTGTCTTGCAGGCTGTGGTATCTCACATCCCCTGGTACTGCTGACAGACAGGTTTCTGGTGGGTGAAACACTCTTGGTAGCATGATTTGTTTAATATGTTTTGATCAGCAACCAAGGGGGGGGGGGGGGGCGGCTCCATCTTGAACTTTTACTGTTCAATCTGTTGAGCATCTGTCAACTCTTTCAGCTGGATGCATCATGGATGGAGCAGTAAGAAGTGTGTGTGTGTGTGTGTGTGTGTGTGTGTGTGTGTGTGTGTGTGTGTGTGTGTGTGTGTGTGTGTGTGTGTGTGTGTGTGTGTGTGTGTGTGTGTGTGTGTGTGTGTGTGTGGAGGCTGTAAGGGAGAATGAGGGCAACAGGGGCTTGGTTCAAGGCAGCAGGGCAGATGTTGTGGAGCTCCCCTGCAGAGCAGCAGCCTCTCTGAAGTCTGAGCGTCTCTGACATGCCGGCCCCTCCCACCACCTGCACACTAGCCACACATTGGCTGAAACATGAGGAGAAGGGGCGGGGCCATCTAGACATTCCACACTGACAGTGGTTGTCTTTCCTAGACTAAATGCGAGTAAAGCGTAGCTATTGGAGTGAACGTAAAAAGAGGGTGTGGTTATGTAATGAGGGGTGCCCTCCGAGAGAAGACGGGATACTCTGCTGTTTGAGGAGCTTTTCAAGGCCTGTTTACTTTGGTCTGTCTTGTCTTCTGGCCTTGCTGGTTCCATTAAGAGGATTCATACTGGGAAAAGGATGTATACTGGGAAAAAGATACATAGGGCAGAGAATTCTGAACCAAACAGTGATTCAGAGGTATGTACCTTCCGATCGTGTGTGTGTGTGTGTGTGTGTGTGTGTGTGTGTGTGTGTGTGTGTGTGTGTGTGTGTGTGTGTGTGTGTGTGTGTGTGTGTGTGTGTGTCTGTGTCTGTGTCTGTGTGTGTCGTCTGCACATTTCCATCCTAGCTTAGCTTGTGTGTACCCACTAGCTACCTCCTCCAGTCTGACAGTGTAGCAGAGCCAGCGCTTCACAGACCTCTTGCTTTACTACCCAAACAACCACATCATTCACACAGCTGGCAACACATGCTCACTGCTGCACCACCTGCCACTGGCCAGAGGACACCCATCACGTCAGGATGTATCACACAGCATTCACTTTACACATCTCACTTCATACACACAACGTGCATTTAGGAAGGGTGTAATGTGAATCATCATACTGTGCATTTTGGAATTTTTTTAAATAAAATTGTTATTTAATTTTGTATTACTGAATGTGTTACTCAAAATCCATAGTGGAGACCCACTGTTGATGAAAGCTGAAAGACTCTTTCCCGTGGTGCATATTTAGTTGTTAATGGGATTCTGAAAGAGCAGGGTACTGTTGATACATTAAGTTTAACAGAGACGCTGCAGTTTACATGAATGGGTGTACTACTGTGCACACCCTTGTCTTTTCTTAAAGAAGCTCAAAACGGTCACTTTTCTCTAATGGTAATGTGAGAACAGAAAATAACAGGGGGAAAAAACACAGTAACTGACTAAGTATTTGTTGAACTGTGCAGTTTGCATTATTGGCGCTTTAAATGGGCCTCTGTTGACTCCAATGTCCACAATGTTGAAACGTGCTTTCATCGCACAGAGGCTAACAACAACACGTATGGTATTTCTTTTTACAAACGAGAGAGAGCTGCCTTTTCTGTCTCCAAATCATAATCAGTCAGAACAGTGGCAGCTGAGCTCAACGGCGGGTTCCAACATCAACAAGCAGGATTGCAGCGTGAGTGTGTGTTCGGCCACGCTATCTGATGACGCTGCGCTCGTACACGTCCCCCTTCCTAATTGGTTCTCAAGGACCGTGTGTAAACTCGCCCCATGGACCCTGTGGAAAGTCATTAAAAGTTCATTAGAAAATTTTACATTGTTTTAATTATGACTGATTGAGTGACCTGCTACTTGCCCTCTACTCATAGCGGACGCCATACTTATTATTCTCAGGGTTTATCGGGTCCCGGTGCGTTTGTTATGCTGCTGTCAACGCAGCCGATATAATGGATTGTGATGTGGTCAAATGGTTACACTGCAGCCACTTACTCAGCAACACACGATGACAAACGGGACATTCCAGGACCGCCTCTCTGCCGGCCTGCACATTTAAGATCGAGTACTGACTTCATTCAGCAGCGGCGGGAAACCTATCCGGGTCTCGGCATGAATGTGTGCACACATGCACACACGTACACATACACACACACACACACACACACACACACACACACACACACACACACACACACACACACACACACACACACACACACACACACACACACACACACACACACACACACACACACACACACACACAGCTTCAATACGCTTCAAAGACTGATTCAAGTCTGTGGACATCACAAGACCTGGTGTCAGTAGTATTATGAAATATGCGCACCTTTTGACGTATTATTCCTATAGTTGAGGTAGTCTGCTTGCTAAGCAGACAGATTTGCTGTGGCACTTGTGTGTGGTATCATCTACTTGTGGACGGGTCAGTTTAAAGTGTGTAGTGTAGTGCCAGTCAGTAACATGTTGTCTAATCATATTGACAGTTGAGGCCTCACTAACTGACCCACATTGTTGTTAATTGGCTGATGTGAGTTATCAGCAGCTAGGTTTGGAAATGGCTCTAGTACCACAGTCCATTAGTCATGTCTAGGGATTTAATAGTACTCTTGTGGTTTGGTAGAAATCTGCCCGGTCCTGTTGTAATGGTAGAGGCTGGTAGTTTGGCCTACGTCTTAAGGGTTTGGCATGGCCCTTTCTTTCTCATCAGCACACACTCACAGAGATTGGTTATTTCTGTATGTTGTCCTGTTACAGCAATTCCTCATTGAGGCTCTTATTATTTAAGATAAGTTACGTTTGTTCATTTACAAAAAGGTTTTTCATGAAAGCATCACAAATACTTCACAGCAGTCACGGTTTCTTTGTATTTAGTATTTCAAATTGCCTTCACTGGAGAATTCCTGTCCCTTGGCCTTAGATAGACCAAGTAATGAACCTTTGGCTTACATGTAAATAACCTCTTAATCCCCTCATACAAATGAACACTTCCATTCCCTTACATTGAGTGACTCAAAAGCTCTTTTTGGTTAGCCACCTCGTTAGTTTCACTGCCTAGCCACCCGTAACTCAACTGCAGGTTTTCTGGCAACACAGTGTTGATGGCTATTTCAGTGGTTCTGGCTGAACCAAATGATAGCTTCTGCAGAAGCTATTCAAACGGTTTCAAGAAAGGTTCTAGCAAAGTGGAAAAGTTTTGTCTGTGGAAAACCTATAAACAGTGCAAAGCTTTCCCTCTCCGTTTCAACTGTTTGTAAGCCACAGTTGTAAGCAACTCTAGTGCAATAATACGCTGGTCCTCCCCTCTCAGGAAGCGGCTAGATGGGGACGGTAATCCTGAGGTCTGCCTGCTTCAGAGGACTCTGTGGCAGGCAGACCAAGGAGCTCAGATGGATATTCTGCCATGGTCTGGTGTGGATGATGTCATGGCCTACTAGGACTCTCTGTTACAGATGGCTTTGTTCTTGAGCTGTTGGGAGGCTCTGTTCGTGTGGCTTGGCTTGTTTGTTTTTCTAGAGGTCCATTACATCCCCTGCCCCCCTCTCTTTCTTTTTGTATCTATAATCTTACTAAGCAAGCTCAAAACACGGGCAGTTTGATGCAAAGCAGCATGGGCAGCATGCAACAAAAGGAAAGTCTAATATTTCCTTCTGTGTTTTTTTTCTTTATTCCTTTCAGTTGTAAATCTACTTTGGCTGGTGAGGTAGAAAACAACTCTGAAGCAGTAATAGGTCTTTTCCCTTGGTAGATTGTGCAGTAAGATATGAAGTGTGTTACATTGAGTATTTAATGGAAAGTCCGCCCAAGCACTTGGTCAGCATTGGTCAGCATTCAGGAATGGCAATAGAATGAACTGTGTGATGCTTGAATGTAGCGTAAACCTTTAGTCTGAGTCTCAACCACAGGATAAACATGGGATATGAGAACGATGAGACCTCATGAAAGGCATGTGGGGAATCTGTGGGCATTGAGCCAACTCTTTACAATGGGCACCATGTTTATTGCAAACACTATTGGTTAAAACATGTATACAACATGTAAACAGGTATGTTATCTTTATGTTATCTAATATTTACATGTGCAACAATCCAGCTTAACTTGCACTTATGAATCAACTGGGACCCAAAATATCCCAAACATATTAAGTGAAGCATGCATTGAGTGTGTTTGCAGGCTAGCTACTCCTCTTCCTGGTTCTGGGCTGAGCTTGTGAATGACAGTGAACCACAGTGTTATGTCAATGCAGACATGGGCCCTGGGGCGGTGGTTGAGCTCGATGGGGCTGAAGGACACTGTGACCTGCTGGGATGGAGGGGGTATAAAAGGTTTCTGGACCGGAGCTCTGTGCACTTCTTCTGGTTGGGGCTCCTGCAGTGTGAACGAAGACCAGCTTCCACAGAGCTAGACAGACAAGTCGTTGATCTCCTTAACAGAGAGAGCTGTAGTTGAGGTGCTGCAGGACAGGTGAGGTTTTTCTGGGGTTGGGGTTTGTTGTCTGTATGTGGTAGTGTGTGGTTGGAGAGGGAACAAACGTTCGTGTGTGTTGAGGTCAGTTGCCTGGTTGGGCCCAGTTGCTCATGGCCGATCTTTCCTAGAATCAAGTAGGACGTAGGAAACTCAAGGTTTTGTCATGTGAATTTACAGTTGCATGTGGGCGTTGAAACCTATTTTTAATCAATTAGGCTATGGATGGCCGTAGCTTGTCTTACTGTATTAGATTCATGCATTAACACTTTATTAGTTGAAGAGAGGTGTTCTGATTCAAATGAGCAGCAACTTTATCAATGAGACTACATTATTAAAGGTCTGTGAATAACTCTCAGCATGGACTGGGATGTGTTGATAGGCTAGTTGGACATTGATCTTTGGGGTTCGGATGTGGCCAACGAAAGCAGGTCACTAGCCTTCTAAGCTTTAAACCTATCAATTTCTTCTCTGCCCGTAAGCTCTAAATCCTGGGATAATTACATCTGCCATCCATGGAAAGAGGACATTAAAAACCATGTAGGGATAAGCCTTTTAACAATATACTCTTTTTGGGGTCATTTTAACAGATACAATGGTAAAAAGGTATATCTTAACATCACATAAATCATTACAAATATACAGAGCATTACACTTACTGTAGTTTAGGCTCTGGCTGGCCTGATTCTGGAAGAAGCCTTTTTTAACAGACCTAGCAAGACTCAGATTTGCTAAAGATGGAGGGAATAGGTACTTAAATGTGTCTGAGTATTGTATTAGTGGATGATTCTGCAAAATGTCAGTCAAAAATGTCATTCTACCTTATTATTCCTTATGGGTAGATGAATAGTGAATGGGAATATGTTTTGTTTGACACACATCATCAAGGATGGTGTTATCACAATGGCATATCAAGATAAGGGCTACATTTAGACAGTGCAGAAACAACTTCGAAATAGCTCAATCATCATGATTACTCCTGCAGACGCCTCATTTTTCAATATATTATTGTCTTCTATTTATTCATTTAATTTCCTTGAGTCTTTAGAATCTGAGCCCTAACCGGTTCCTTGGGGGAGAGTTGTGTTTTTGTTTCATAGTTTTGTTTTTTCTTCTTCTCTTCCTGTTTCTGTCCTCCTGCCCCGGTCTGATCCACATGCAATCCTGTGTGATCTTCCTACCACACCATACCTTGACCCCCACATCATACCGTGACCCCCTCCTTCCCATGAACTACTCTTACCCCATGGGGGTCCGTCCTTTTCTTGATCCACTTGTCTCTTGCCATACCGGCCCTCCATGATTCCACATGCACACGCACCTTTCCTGGTTGTAGATGGCAGAGTGCACTATGGCCCCCGTTGCAATGGAGGACAGCGACCATGAAGCCAACTCCTCTTCTGATGAGCAGGACTTTGGCCCTGACTCCCCTCCACACCACCACCACCACCACCACCACCACCACCACACTGGGAGCCATGACGTCGAACAGGTATCGGTGATGAGTCTGAGTGATGACCACCCTTAAAAAAAATCCCCTTATAAACCATCACCTCCCTCCCAATCTGTGTCCCAATAGCAGTAAGTATCACGAGTAATGAAGAACCATGAATGAGGTCACCGCTAAAGGTCACTAAAGGTCAGCCACATTTTGTCCACCTTTTGGTGAAACATAATTTCTCCACGACTTCTTTTTTTTTACAAGTGAAATGATGGTGTCATCTCTCGCCGAGTGTCAACAAGTAATTTCATTGTTCTGTGACAAGCTTATAATTGTTCTCAGTCTATGGCAGAGATGGGCATGGCAGAAAGGGCTCAGCATGTATATTGTGGGAACATGTTTTAAAGTACACCAAATTGTTTTCAGTTTGACTTCTTTTATTACAACTTCTGGGTGTGCTCTGGAATGAGGTGTGAGATGTATTTTACACAAAAGAGAATAGCTTTGCTAATAATACCTTCTAGCTGTCCTACCGGAATGGAAGTTAGTCACACGCTGTTTCAGAAGTTGTTGAAGTATAACATTGGGTAACACAGTATGGCCTAAAGCATGGGCTGGCATTGTTAATATGAATCCATTCAGCCAGATGGCATATCAAACTTATGTCGAAAGTTTGTCGCTGCCAAAGGTTAATGGAGAGTGTCTGTGGGAAAAAATCCGGAGCAAAATGAATACAATTTTGTCAAAGGTGACTGCAATATTTAGTGGACCAATTACTGACATTTTAGACGGCATTAGTGTCAAAGTTCTTTCTTCACTGTGTGTGATCTCTTTAAAGAATTTCTTTCAAGAATTAGACCTGCCTTGTATGCATCAAACAACAATCTGGAACCGCAACACTGCTGCCATCACCCTAAACGTGGACACTCTGCTTCTCCCCTCCACGCCCCTCCTTCTTATGTGTGGACCTCGAACTCACCCGCCGACCCCGCTACCCAAACCGTCCCTGTATCTTTCCACTCGCTCCTTCTGCAATGCCTCGCCCATCCATCTTCTTCCACCCGGGCCCCTTGTAGCATTCAAGTCATTCAGAGGACTCTGAGTTGGAGAACATCATGGCAGGCCACCATAACCCCCATCACCACCACCACCACCCGGAGGGGCACCACGACCACGAGGGCCACCGCCACAGCAGCGATCACCGCGACGCAGACAGGGAAGCCGAGGGCCAAGATCGCCCGCACACCCCGTCTTACCTGCGGCCCCCCGTGGCAGGCAGCGCCCAGTCGGACGCGGGCTCGTGCCCTGGGTCGCCGTGCGGCGGTGGGGTGGAGTTTGACTTGGCGTACCCTAACTGCCCCTCCAGGCCCAAGAGCCCCTGGAGCCGATTTGACCCGTACCAGTCTACTGAGGTGTGTGTGTGTGCGGTCGTTTCGGCTGGCTGTGTGCTGTGGCGATCAGTCTAGTTTGGGGGTCATGGGGGTTGCTTGCATCCATTCAGCTTGAGTGGAATTGGTTGTGATTGGTGAATCTAACGTAGAGGGCGCCATGCTACGGGCTTTTGGATTTCGCTACGCTTGTCAAACACCGATGTCGGCCACACGTAGCGGGTTGACATCGATTGTTTGAACGTGAATCTTGTACGATACATCGGATGCCATTGTGGTATTACAAATGGTAAAACGTCTTTTGTGCGAGTGTTAAATGTTCTCAATATGTTTGTGCTTTTATTTTAAGGATCAAGACAAGGAATATGTGGGTTTTGCTACTCTGCCAAACCAGGTGCACCGCAAATCTGTCAAGAAGGGCTTCGACTTCACCCTCATGGTTGCAGGTCAGTAAGGGTTTGGTATATTATCAGGACGTTTGTGTCATTTCTAACGGTATGAAGACCTATGATTCACGTGTTGTTTCCCCCCCACCCTAAAGGAGAGTCAGGCCTGGGTAAGTCTACCCTGGTCAACAGTCTCTTCCTTACAGACCTCTACAAGGAGAGGAGGCTGCTTAATGCAGAAGGTAAGACAGAGGGACGCGAATGTGTCACACGCTTTGTTCTATTCTCACATAGATTACATGTGCTATTAGACGTGCTGTGTTTTATACACTTTGACCGGTATGGGGTAACTGATCACTTAAAACGTCCTAGAAGTGATTGATAAATGTTCACTGTTCTTTTGTGTCATTTGACCTCAGAGCGAATCACGCAGACAGTAGAGATCACCAAGCACACGGTGGACATAGAGGAGAAAGGAGTCAAGCTGAAGCTCACCATCGTGGACACGCCCGGCTTTGGGGACGCTGTCAACAACACAGAATGGTAACCCGCCACGTGTTTGACGGAACGGTGACGTGATCTCAACACCGCAGAAATACCAATGTTCTGTCTGATTGAAGATAATCATCTGTCATATGTTTTTACATGTGTTGAGCCTATGCTGGGGTGGTCTTTGACACGCGGTGTGTGTCTCTGGTTCTGTGTGTGTCTCTGGTTCATTGCAGCTGGAAGTCAGTGGCCGACTACATCGACCAGCAGTTTGAGCAGTACTTCAGGGACGAGAGCGGCCTCAACCGCAAGAACATCCAGGACAACCGCGTGCACTGCTGCCTATATTTTATCTCACCATTCGGACACGGGTACGAGACGGTTCTTCTTCTTCCTTCCTTCTTCCTTTTTTTTCTTATTCTTCTTTTCCCCTCTTTTACTCCCGGTCTCCCTATACCTCCTCTTGGGATGCATACTCAGACAGAACATTGCAAATGCTTGATGTGTACATATTAGGGCATGCAAAGGAAAGGGGTAGACACTGCGACATTGTCAATGGTCAAGGCAAAAACCCCATTTCTCCTCTGGTTATGACACAAAGAGTACATCTGCTCAAATTAAGACTATATGAAGACATTCCTTGTGAGCGTTTGTCTGGTACAGTCACCAGAATGTTCCATCTTTAATACATCTAACGTATGTGTTGTCGCAGTGTTCCCCAGCAAAGCATTCGGGCACATGAATTGTTAATGCAGCAGCTGCCTCTTTACATTTTTTTTTTCTCAGTTGCAGTGCTCATTTGAATCGAATGCTGACATGGTATTTTCTGGTGCCTTCAGGCGTGTAATTGGTGAACCTGCACTTTGACATTATTATGTGGAGTAAATCATTTGACTGTCGCAATAAAATGGAAGGAGCTCCCCCTATTGACCAATTTAAGTCACTACCAGTTATAGACAAAAACACAGGTCTTGTAGACAAAATACAGGTCGTCATGTGTCCCAATGTACTTCTGTTGCATTAGTAGCCGACTGGAACAAGGATATGCATTTGCATTGGGACTTAACCAAAGCATGTGCTGTGTTTCTTTTAGTTTGCGGCCTCTGGATGTGGAATTCATGAAAGCTCTGCATGAAAAGGTTAACATTGTCCCCGTCTTGGCGAAAGCCGACACACTCACCCCTATGGAGGTCAGGAGGAAGAAAATCAAGGCAAGTCTTTTTCTCTTTCCCCCACAACACAACTTTATTATCTCCATGTATTCGCTCCTTCCTCAATGTCGTTGCATCCTTGCGTGCAGATCCGAGAGGAGATTGAGCAGTACGGAATCAAGATCTACCAGTTCCCCGACTGCGACTCCGACGAAGATGAGGACTTCAAGCAGCAGGACCAGGAGTTGAAAGTGAGTGAAGCGGCAGGGAACAAACAGTACTGCCGCAGTGCTGCACTCAACGCTGTACTGCATCTTAATCACACCATCATCATCATTACATTACATGGGGACAGGAGGCTAGTCGCTCGGGTGTTTGAATCTCAGCGAAAAGGTACTGGGTTCGATTACCTCTTGTAGGCGCTTTGGATGAAAGCGTCTGTTAAATGACTAAATAGTAATTCTATGCATTCATCTTCCCATTCCACATCCACCCCTCGTCCTCTTCGTCCCACCAGGATAGCATTCCCTTTGCTGTGATTGGCAGCAACACGGTGGTGGAGGCCAAGGGGAAGAGGGTGCGTGGGCGTCTGTACCCCTGGGGTATCGTTGAAGGTGAGAAAACGATGCACAGTGGGCAAAAATCCACCTTCTCCTCCATTGTGACGTGTATTTATTGTGCTGGGCCGAATCTCGTTGCTACGTTTCTGATCTTTGCGGTAGACATTTTGAATTGATCCATAGTATACAGCAGTGTATGCAGTTGCTCTCTTGCTCACAGTGCTGGTATCGGATTTCCCAAAGGCCCGTTTTATTTACGATGACCGAGAGGCCACCATTCTTTTTTCTGTAAGACTGCAGTGTAAATGCTCACTCACGACTCTCCCTCGCTCTCTCCCTCGCTCTCTCCCTCGCTCTCTCCCTCCCTCCCTCCCTCCCTGGTTTTGGCAGTGGAGAACGCGTCCCACTGTGACTTCATCAAGCTGCGCAACATGCTGGTCCGCACGCACATGCAGGACCTGAAGGACGTGACGCGGGAGACCCACTACGAGAACTACCGGGCGCACTGCATCCAGAGCATGACGCGCATGGTGGTGAAGGAGCGCAACCGCAAGTACGCTCACGCCCCCCCCCCCCCCCCCCCCCCCCCCCCCCCCCCCCCCCCCCCACCCCCCCCCCCCCCCCCGCCCCCCCCCGCCCC
>OOFB01025593.1:10669-22803 GCA_900323305.1 Trachyrincus murrayi
ACGCATGACACGCACACACGAGTGTGACTTGTATATGCATAGAGCATTAGAAGCAAGGAAGCAAAATGTCTACCTTTAGTCTAAAACTAAACTTTGACAGTTTACTTCCTGCATGGAATTTCTTTAATTTGACTATTTTTAGATTGATAGTTTTTTTCAAAACGATCCCATTCATAACCGCTCTGTTCCATGTGTGGTCACTATTTAATCCTTATGTCATGTGTTTGCCTATGAGTAAGTGTTGATGCGAGTCTGGGCCATGGGGGCGTGTGTTATCTCAAAGCTTGCGATAACATGCGTGTCCGTCTGTGCCCTGCAGCAAGCTGACCAGGGAGAGCGGCACGGACTTCCCCATCCCCGCGGTGGGCATCGACAGCGAGACAGAGAAGCTCATCCGAGAGAAAGACGAGGAGGTACAGAACACGGCCCGCCAAGCCGACGCGTTTGGTCAACACCGCGGGCCCGATAGCGAGCCCGAGCATCAGGCCCAATGCGCTAGCGACCACCGCGAGCCCTCGGAGGCTCCGCCCGAACCGGGTTCGAACCCGCAGGAGACGGAGCACGAAGCCGCTCTTTAACATGGAGTGTATTTAGCAGCCTGACTTACTTAACAGTGACATGAAGAGATTCATGTTTTCCCCTTCGTATGTTTCCCCCGTCCCCCCCCCCCCTTAAAAAGTCGCCGCATGCCTATTTTGAAGCCTTAAAGTATTATAGTGAATATTAAGTAGTTTATTATGTGCTTTTCCACATAGTCTTTTATGAAGTAAATGAAAATCACGTTAATTGAAAATGCTGTTTGTTGGCAACATGGAAACTCTATGCTCTTACACCACAACCCCCAGTCCCCCCCCCCCACCCCAATCCTGCACCTGTCGAATCATTTGCGTATATTTGCATAATGGACCGTGATAGGTTCAATTTATATGTGACATCACATATTGTGTTCTACTGATGATTTGCCATTCGATAACAAAATGGCCCTCTGGATCTGTAATTATTTTGGACAATGTGACCATGTCCAAAAAAATGCATGGATCCAAAAAATGCACGGATAAATTCAAAGATGGCACCGCCGTTTAGTTTCAAACCTTTCTTGTGCCTATAACATTGTGTACACTAGCAGGGAACAGACAGGTAAGTGTTGAAGAAAAAATGTCTAAATATTCCAGTCAAATGTATAAGGTTCTGGGATAATTTCTTTGGTATTATTTATAGTATTGTGAACTTTAATGTTATAACCCAGAAGTGGTTGGTTATAGGTGAAAAACTCACTTAGCTTGAACACCTGTAGTACATATATTTCCCCATCTGTATTTTACATAGAAATGTCATAACCTTGTCTCATGAAAAGGTCTATTTATTTCAAATATATTTATTATTTATTTGCTCAAATAAACTATTTTCTGTTTGACTTTTTTTCTCTAATTTTAATATATTAAAATAATAATAAAAAACGAATTATCACTATAGATCATGTATACCATATTATACATGATCTATATACGCTAGAAAACAAAGCACAATGCCAGCAAACCAATACATCAACTAGGATTTTGATTGCTGATGAGATTACTGTTAAAACCTCCCTTCAATGCAGTTCATTCCCATTAGCTACACTAGTTGTTTTGCTGTCGTTCCAACAATACGATCAATAGTGGTTACGAGGCATTTCCGGGAAGCAGCCAATCCCCACAGCGGGAAAAAACGGGGTCACGTGACCACCACCGGTCTGCCGAGCAGTATTGATCCGTCATTCTCCGGTCACTTTACCAAGGGCCAGATTTCCGATGACGTAGCGTGACCACAAGAGTTTTTTACACAATTGGTTGCCATCCAATACACATCCACAGGCCCCATACTTCACCCAATGTATAATAAAATAAATATTTAAGGGGTCCCTTAAATATTTTACCACCATCCTTCACAGATGTATGATACATCAGCCTACACAGTGGACTGTACCAACTGGTTGGTTGATCTATCCAGCATACATCATGTGTGATGTCACCACTAGGGTAGAAAAAGCTTGTAATGGCTAACCAACATCACACTGGTGGTAAAGTCAGGTCTTCTTACATACATAAGAGTGCAGTGAATGTATAGTTACACCGGTGGAGGCCGGAGATTAAACTGAGCTGTCCTGTGTGTGTGTGTGTGTTTGTCCCTAGTTGCGGCGGATGCAGGAGATGCTGCACAAGATACAGGAGCAGATGCACACACAGAGGGAAGCGTACTAACCAGGACCGCTAGAAGCTCCACTCCCATTCAACAACGTCGGGGAGAGAAGACCATCTCAACAAAACAGTGACGTTTGTCCCTTGTTTTCATTCAGTTGTCTCCCCATTTCCTTCCATCCTCAACACATTGCATCTGCATATCAGGGACCAGGTGAGGAGATGCGGATGGTAACACATTCCAGTTTATTACACACACACACACACACACACACACACACACACACACACACACACACACACACACACACACACACACACACACACACACACACACACACACACACACACACACACACACACACACACACGATTTAAAAGTGAGAAAATCTAAAACTCAACAGAACATTATGTTGTGTGTTCTAGCGGTCTGGTAACAGTAACACATTTTCCCACTCACGGTGTGAAGTTTACAGCTAAAAGTAAATGAACGGTGAACTGCATAGAGTTTTTAAAGCATGTTTTGCCCCCATGTTTGTTTTTTTATTTGTCTTTGTCAACTAGCAGATTATAATGTTGTAATTTAATTTTATATTATATAGTACCTTTTTATGATCAAAATAACAGTTATCTTGGACTTATTTGAATACACAAACTAAGTTTGCTGTGATAGCCTGATGTACGAATGGATATTGTTTTATTTTTTATCTACAATGTTTAGTCTAATTTGGTCTTTGTTGTGTTATTACTTGAGTTTATTATATCATGTCTATCTGTGCCCCAAAAGTGATCTTTGCTTTGGTTTTGACTTTACACTTTTTAAGACATGGTCCATTTTATCTTTATTTTTTGTTCTGTGTGGATGGGTCACATCAACAGCTATCAATACAGCTAATTATGTATGTATTGTTAGGAAAATATTTTATTTAAGGGAAGACATGCCATCATAAAAAAATACATGTACTTCATACAGAAATATTACCCTTTATCTGAAGGGAATAACTGTCTTATTGACATATATAAAATGATATACCTTGCATTGTCATACATACCAATGTTAAAAGGCTGTGTTTTGTGCCAAAGCAAGAAATTTATGTTAATTGTTAATTATTTTTTTTTTCGTTATTGGGATGACTGGCCATGTTTGCTTCTTGTGTAGGGCTAATTTACGTTCTGTACCACATTTCCCTACACAACTTAAATGACTATCAAATACAAAAAAAATAACATAACTTTTGTTTCCTATTTTTCAAAGGATATTTTGTTTTGTATCACTACTTTTTTGGAATATATTTATGTAATATATAACTTTATACATGTGTGGTGGATGGAGAGGGTGATATCTAAGTTCTAATATTGTAATTGTAAACAAGGAATATTATTTCATGTGTTTAAGTTAGGCAATGTGGCACCCATGCATTCAGAGTGACTCTATTATGTATATAGGGCAAACTTGTGAGTGGCACACCCCTCCATTTTTCTACAAACATGTCATTATTCCTAATAAAGTTGGGGTAGTTTTCACTGATGTCTCTTGCTCTTCTTTTGGGTTTTCTTTAGTACATAATTAGTGCTAAACAAGTACTTCTATAGTTTTATTTTCACAATTAACTTGAATTACCTTGAAGTAGAGGTGCAAAATGATCTCCACGTTATGTTTCCCATGTCGGCTGATCAGTTTGAACCAAGGTCAATAGACCCTTTTCACAGAGGTGTCGCACGTAACACTAATTACAGGTCTGCTACTTTTATGTACCGGGGCACGGCTAGTAGACTACATTAGTGAAGCTATCACACATTGCTATGACAGCTCTGGGACAGCCATGGTCAAACACAGGTGTAGGACCCAACATTAACTTTGGGTAGGTAGGCAGGTGTATCAAAGCACCAGCAATGGGCAATGTGTGTTATCTTCCTAACCCTAACCCATGATTAGTGTTATGAGCCACACCTGTGTTTGTCCTATGGCGACACCTCCGTGAAAAGGGTCTATAGAAATGTTAAAAACAAGGATGTTGTCAATTATGGACATAAGGATTGAGCAAACCTATCAAATAAGTTTGATAATGTGTGATAAATGACTTATACCATTACTATGCGATGCACATTTGAGTGAGTTGACTATATCTAAAAGCCATGAATCAAGATTTAAAACAGTTGTATAGAAAGAGACATGAGTCTTTGTAAACATAATACATTTTATTCACTAGGTATCTTTAGCAATTTTTATGATCTGCCTTCCCCTCTGAATTGTTACATAATGGACAATTGGATCTCACTGTAGCCCAACATTTACAGGCAATACACAACTTCAACTTTCTCCATAGGGAAAACACATTTTTAATATAGTGGCTTCAGGAAGTATTCAAACCTTCTTCAACTTTAATCCATTTCGGTTTTTTTATATGACAAATGTTATTGCATTTTTTATGAATGTTGTGATTTTAGATCTGTGATCAGATATAATTACCATGCATCATAACGTGATCTCAGATTTAGTTTAGTTAAATTAAGCTGCTATAAATCAAGCAAAATGCATTAAGTTGAAGAGCAACGAATGCCTTCCACAGCGACTGTATGTGATCTTGATGTGGAACGAGGTCTGTGTAGTAGTCACCCCAGATAAACAGTACTGTACATGGTCCCGGGGGAAATAATAAACTAGAATACATTGTACACTCAGGCAACAGTAAACCTTAAAAATACAAAATCTTTTTTGTGTACATACGATTTACATACAGTTAACTTTATATATATATATATATATATATATATAAAGTTTTTTTAAAGAAAGAAAAAAAGGGCAAGACAAGTGTGCCATTCGGTATCCTGTCAGGTTGATACATTCAAATTACGCTGGGGGTCGCGAGGTTTCTTGCAGAAACATGGCAAGAACCTACAGTTGTAAACCCAGTCTGCTTCTAGTGAGACCCTAGTTAAGATAGTCAAGATCACAGTGCTAGTACTGGAAAGTCTAATCTGGGATACGTACATGGATTGGATGTAATGTCATTTAACCGCGTGTCCTTTTTTTTTTAAAGTGCTGAGCATCTTCGGTGAGATACGTTTCCCGGCATTCCTGCCCACGTTTAGGAATGGCACGGCAACGGGGTGAAACGATCGCAGCCCCAATCGCCCTGAAGCTAGGTAGGCTGAAGCGTATGTTACACGAGCATACGGCCCTCCCCCCTGCGCATCCTCATTGGCTTATATTCAGCTGATGGTCCTGTGCGCCCGATCAGGGCGAGGCTGAGATGCCTGCATCAGAGCAGGGCGGGGGAAACCCTTTATAATGATGTTAACGTGAACAAATTATATTACTGAAGCTCAACGGGGGGTGGGGGGTGGGGGGGTGCTGGCATGGGTCTCCACTTTCACAAACATCACCAGTGTAGCACAAACATGCAAAAGTAACAAGGAAAACCACACCGTACTGCCATATATGCTACGTGACATTAAACACTCATTACAACACTGACCTTCCATTCACAACCCAACCCCTATTCATTCTCTCCATACAACTACAATATGGACATACAAATATAGATATATAGATATATTCAAATGGCTTTTGTTATGTTATGAGTGGTGGCATTTCAAGTTAAAGCTTGTGAGAGTTGAACCATGCAAGACCATTCATGTGTGAGTACAATTTCAGAGAAAATGTGTATACATTATGTATAACAAGCATTAATACTTAAAGAAAGCTGTACTGGATTTGATAAAGGCTGTTTGCAATAGCAAAAAACTATTGTTGGTTTAAAAATAAACCTATAACAATCGTAAGCGCTATTTGAGGGAATTACATGATTGTCGTTTCATCCAGGACCATAGTGTTTAAGCTGGACCAAACCACCACATACACTTGCTAGAACTCTTCAAAGCCCCCCCATTTAAAAAATAAAAACAATAAAACAACAATAAAATACAGACAACCAATAGGAGGCCGTCACCAGAGAATTGAGGCGGGTTCTTACATCAGTAGAAGCACTACAATGAACATCAAATCCTCTTAACCCTGATTTGGCTGGTGCCTGTAATCTAGGTTAGATAACATCGAGACCAGTTAGTGTTGTCGCCCTCCTCATTACCAGCCCGCCGTGGAGCTTAGATCATTTTTACTACTGAACTGTCAACTGTAAGCCGCTTAAATGGCGATTTCATGAGATTAGCCACTGGCAAGTCTCGGCTTGAGACTTTTGATTGAAGCTCGGTTGAACTACGCTTCTCGCTCCATTCTTGTCGTTCTGCAGTCCCAGGTAAACGTGATGAACCTCAACATGAAACTGACGAGGCTTTAGCCTCGTGTTTTGCGATGGATTGTCGTAGCTCTTTTAATGCTTAGGTCAGTGCAGCAATTTAACAACAGGGGGCGCTAGTGCTGTATAAAAAAAAATCGAGTCACTAGTCATGGCTTCTCTGCAGTGCCCGCTGTGAGGTGTGATCCGGGCCACGTTTTCCCTCTCGCCCGGCGGCCATGTGCTCCTGCTGGAGAGGAGGAAGTCCTTGTGATCACATTCTTGGTGTGCTTATTATGGTGGGCTGAGCACACAGACTCTACCCCCCCCCTCACGTCTCTGGAAAGCCCAGTGCAGTCTCATCAGTGCGCCCTCAAGAGAACCAGTAGTTTCTCTATTGGTAGAGGGAAAATGGTCGGTCAGCTGTCTTGTATTCATGGTCTTGGTTTGCATTAACGTTAAAAAAAACAACACACACAAAGATACGACTCCCACCCGTTCCAAACTACTGTGCACGTGACAAGTATTAATGGAGAGGAAGTGCCATACTAAAGTGCACCTCTGACCAACTGTTTTGTTAAACCTTGACATACACCATCGACATGATCACCTTGGACGACGACGAGCACACACACACTCACACACGCACGCACGCACACACCTATCCAAAAGATAGAGCGAGAAACAAAGTATGATTTGCATTCACCTTCCATGATACCTTTGTAAATAAACATTAGCTGAATAGTTCTGCAGCTCCTTTTTTCTTGGAATGTTCCACGTTATTTTAAACTGTTGTAGTGCTGCTGAGTCGCTACACAAAGGGTGTCCGGCCAGCTACCTGCCTTCCTTCCTGCCTTCCTAGCCTCAGCAATGGACCTGTTGGTAGCTTAGCTCAAAGGCCCGTGGCTCTCTCCCACACGCCTGGGGTCGACAACCCCCCGTGCGTGTGGGTTCTCCAGTGGGCGGTCAGCAGCCTGCTCCTCATAGGCTGCAGGGCTCCGGCGCTATCTTTAGAGTCGGACCGGGAAGGAGGGCATGGTCACCATGGTTACCGGGTTGAGCATCGCCTGGCCGACCAGCTGCGGGTGGTGGGCCACCACCTGGGCGCCCACCGCCGTCTGCTTGCTCACAATGGTGGCGGTGGCGGCACCCGCTGGCTGGCTGGGCATGCCGCCGTTCAACTGGGCGTGCGCGTGGCTCAGGGTGTGGGCGATGTGGCCCACCATGGCCGGCTGGCTGACGGCCACCGACTGGGAGTAGATGGCGGGCAGGTGTGGGCCCAGGTGGGCCACGGGGTGCACGGTGATGTGGCTGATCTGCTGGTGGTGGTGGTGGTGGTGGTGGTGGCCGGGGGCAAGCTGCACAGCGCTGGTGGTGGTGGTGGTGGACGGGGCCAGGTGAGCCACGTGCTTGTGGCCGGCCGCCTGGATGACGTGGTTCACCGCCTGGATGACCGACGCGTGGGAGGCGGGTGCGTGGGCGATGACGGTGGGCTGCAGGCAGGGTGGGGAGGTCACCATCTGCGTCTGGGCGGGGATTAAGGCCTGGATGGTGGCGGCGGTCGGAAGCGCGGCCAGGGCCACGGGCTTGGGCAGAGCCAGAGTCTGAGGCTGGTGCACCGGGGCTTTGTGCTGAATGGAGATGTGTTGGGGGAGGAGGGGGTGGGTGGCGACGACGGGGGGTGGTTGCGGTGCAGGAGTCAGAGCTGGGGTCTTGCGCTGCTCGGGTGACACGGCTTGAGGCACGGCAGGTAAGGCGGTGGGCACGCGGCGAGCCGTCTCTCCGTCCAGGTCGTCGTCGTCCATGTCTTCCCCTTCTGCAACACACAAGTCCATAGTACAACTCACTTAGACTGCGTCGCCACTTCCGGATCGTTAATACTTCACTCAAATAAATCATTTAACCTCGCAATACAGCAATGCTTGTGGTTGAGAATGTGGTCAAATTTAAAAAGGAAAAAAAAGCACAGAAACAAAGGCACTAATGTATGTATGGAAGTAAAGACCACCCACCCCATCCTATCCTATCTGTGAGCCCCTCGGTACCTGAGGCGGTGGAGGTGGAGGCCTGGTCCTCCTCGGGCTGGACGGTCTGCCGTAGCACGCGGTCCACCTCCATCACGTCCATCCACTGGCTCAGCTCATTCTTCAGCTCGTCCAGACGCTGCTGTGTGGCGATCTTCTCCCGCGCCAGGCGCTCCATCTCGTGCTCAAACTCCTTCTCCTTGCGCTTCAACGTCTGAAAGGGAGGGAGAAAATTTAACTAAAATTAAAACACGGAGAGTCCTTCGATATTTCCCGGCACAAATGTTGAGTTGAAGACAGCTCAAACGGTGTCAATGTGTTCTTGTGAACTGACACCGTAATAAAGAACCAAGACAAAAAGAAAATAAAACTTGTGGAGGAGGGAGAGATAGACGTGACACATGAATTGGATTATGTTGGTGACAAGTGACGTTGAGTCGGAGTCATACGTGATTTGCCCACCAGTCGTCGTGAACATGAAAAGAGGAGTTTGCGACTGCCGTAAAAGCTTTGCCCTCGTCTCACACAGCCGGGTGTGACGACTGCACTCGGTGAGATTACACGTCTGGACACGTGCGGTTACACATTTTGGCTTTAGAACTCAGCAACCAAATCTGTGATCAGCTGGCTTTGCTGATTGGCTGGATGTCTGTTTTACTTTGCTTGTGAAATGACACAATGCAGCTAAGGACGTTGAGCTAGTCAACACAGAGGTTATGGGAGAGCTTTCAAAGTACAGAGTGTATTCAGTTTAACCACGTCAAGGCATGTTGAGACACCGAGCAGACAAAAAGAAAGAGTCTAGTTGACATTGTTGCCTGGTCACTATTGTTTGCCAACAGGGTATGGCAAAAATGTGGTTAAAAAAATCCCCCCCCCCCACTCTTGCGAAAATGAAATATTTGTTTTGGCCATTTGTAGTCATCCACAGATACTGGAGACGTGTGTTAGTGGAGACTCCTGGTTATTTACCTTGGGGCTATAGTGAAATGATTGTGCCAGCATTTTGAAGCACATTTTGGTTTAACTACTTGTTAAAAGGAAGGTCACTACGTGATCTGAGGACACACAATTGTAAGGAGTTTGTGAGTATTATTCCTTAAGTAACTTGTAACACATTAATACCAAGCCCAGCCCTCCGACTCAACTGGTGCCATTAAATGAAGTCACTCGAAATGAATGTGACCTCGGATACGAGTTCATGTTAAATCTGACTTATATTGACTTTATTTTTCTCATAAATAGTTCCTATACTTATTTACACTAAATGCCCAAATATCCAAGACAAACAAATGATCCAAGACTGTTGACATTTTCAAAAGGATATTGCATAATCATTACGCAACCTTTTGGAAATGTCGTCGTAATGGCGAAACGTATTTCTTCACAAATTAAAAAAAAGGAGAATATAAAAAAAACGAAACAAAAACAAAACTCGGGACCGCAGTGTGTGTGTGCGACAAATACCAGGCATGGAGAAACACATGGGTGGGACAGGGGGGGGGGGGGGGGGGGGGGGGGGGGGGGGTGGGGGGAGTGGGAGGAGCTTTCTGGCAGCCACTATACCATGACCCAGTTTCCCTTAACTGGTCAGCTGACACAGGAAAGCGCCCCACACACACACACACACACACACACACACACACACACACACACACACACACACACACACACACACACACACACACACACACACACACACACACACACACACACACACACACACACACACACACACACACACACGCGCGCGATGGGCGGACTTCCCCAGGCCACAGCAACAGGAATAAATAGCTGGAGGTAGTTTTTATCAAACTGCCAAACAAAGCTTTATAAACACAAAAACGATTCACATATTATATAAAACAAAAACATGCAAACACTGATTAGACACTATGACCCAAATTCAATATCATACGTGCTTCCAGCACAGTAGAGTCAACTCCACAGAGTCAACTCCACAGTCTATAGTGAAAATATTTTGTTTGGTGTGAAACAAACAAAAAGGCCAGTCATTTCAGAAGCAGCCTTCACGCCGTCAGGAAGAACATGGCTCCTGTGAGCGGGAATAAATGATTCACTGCAGCACACAGCTTCGGGTGATGAGGCACGGGGAAGTGGGCCGTGTGATATCACTGCTCCCCTTACACAAATGAAAGACGACTGGAATAAACAGACTGATCAAAAGAAAATTGTGGAGAAACTAAAATGTTATGGCTTCACCCGACCAGCCACAGCATGGATCAAGTTACATATCTAACAGAACACAGAGGTTTTTAACGGTCGGTATCTGACGTGAAAGATATTAGTGTGGAATTCCCCAAGGTTCTTCGCTTGGGCCTCTGCTCTACTCCATATTTACAAATGATCTTCCACTAGCATGTAAAAAGGCTCTACTATGGCTATGTTCCACTAGCATGTAAAAAAGGCTCTACTATGGCTATGTTCCACTAGCATGTAAAAAGGCTCTACTATGGCTATGTTCCACTAGCATGTAAAAAGGCTCTACTATGGATATGTTCCACTAGCATGTAAAAAAGGCTCTACTATGGCTATGTTCCACTATCATGTAAAAAGCCTCTACTATGGCTATGTTCCACTAGCATGTAAAAAGCCTCTACTATGGATATGTTCCACTAGCATGTAAAAAAAGCCTCTACTATGGCTATGTTCCACTAGCATGTAAAAAGCCTCTACTATGGATATGTATGCAGATGACTACATACGTCCTCACCAGCAGTTGAGGGAATCACAATAGCCCTCAATAAAGAGCTGCAGTCGGCTCATCAGTGGGTCACCAACAACAGCCTGGTACTTAACATGTCAAAGACAAAGTATTTTGTATGTTGTCTTTTGTACAAATGAGGTCCCCAGCACAACCTGGTGATGGAGGGTGTGACTGTGGAGCAGGTGGAGGACACTACGGCCCTAGGAGTGGTGGTGGACCACAGACTATCCTGCGCAAAACATATTGATAGTTTGGTTACTAACATGGGACTAACACATATGTGGTAAAGAGGTGCTCTTTACTGGTCAAACAAGTCCTACAAACACTTGTACAAACACACCTAGATTATTGTTTAGTGGTATGGTCAGGTGCCACAAAAACAGTACTAGGAAAGATACAGCTAGTGCAAAACAGAGCAGCTAGGCTGGCTCTCAGGTACACAATTAGAACCAATGTGAATAGGATGCATCAGAGTCTCTCCTGGTTGAGAGGAGAGGAGAGAGCTTCACTTCACTCCTAGGCTTCATCAGAAATGTCAATTTACGAAAAATGCCAAGCTGCTTATACAATAACCTGACACTGCAAACACCCACACATATCCAACAAGACATGCAATCGGAGGTCTCTACACAATCACAGACATGCAACATACTGTAGTGTATCGAGCCATGATCGAATGGAATCCCCTACCACCATAAGTAACCAAAATACAGAATAAACTGAACTTTAAAAAACAAGTGAAGCAACACCTAGGCTGCTGATCTCTACTCCTTCACTCTTCAACATGTAAGATGAGATGACTTGGCTCTTCAAACATGTAAGATGAGATGACTTGGTTCTTCAACATGTAAGATGAGATGACTTGGTTCTTCAACATGTAAGATGAGATGACTTGGTTCTTCAACATGTAAGATGAGATGACTTGGTTTTAAATTGTTTTAAACTATTTGTTTGCTTGTCTTCTTTG
>OOFB01025602.1:0-13786 GCA_900323305.1 Trachyrincus murrayi
CACACACACACACACACACACACACACACACACACACACACACACACACACACACACACACACACACACACACACACACACACACACACACACACACACCTTGACCCCTGTATTAGCACAATGACGTGTTAGCAGTAGAACAAAACAATAGCCAGCATTCTAGTGTTTAGCTCTGCCTTTTTCCCCTTTGTTGTTGCTCTCAAAAAATGTTCTTGCTGCTGGTATAATCATAATAAGTGCCTACACAACTACAACTCTATAACAATGCTATGGTATGAAAACCAGGTAGAACTCTCAAATAGGACCCAACCGATATTTCTGCTCATGTATTTCATGCAGTGAGGACTTTGGAACCAGGGGTGATTGTAGGTTCCTAAAGTGGGAGGTGGACTCTGTACTGACCCAGCCTGGACGGTCCCCCTCTCTGTGGGCACTGCGGCTCCTCATCCTGGACAGGCTGACCTCAGTGGTGCCCTCCAGCGGGGTGGAGCGGCGGGATACGCTGCGTGACCGCATTGTTGAGCTCCTGACGAGCTCCTGACAAGCAGACGCACGTAAAGAGACTGCAGTCATTACCTTGAAACGCATACCATGTTAAGAAATAAAAACATTAAAAACATTTTGTTTGGTAGTAACAATCACACTGTATTTGAAGTTAACAGATTTGTTATCATATTAAAAGGGTAGGCTCTCTAATTTCCATCTGTGTTGTTGATTAAGTAATCTGTAGAACAGGGGTCCTCAAACCCCGGACTCCGGACCGAACCACAACTGTCTCCGGACTCTGAGCAAATTATACTTTTCATGTATTTTCTGCGAGACATCGCCGCGACGCAACGCGTCAAAATTCTCCGTACGTAAATGTAAATGTAAATCTCCGCTGCAAGCAACAATTGAATTTATAGCTGTGAATCTGCGCTGTAAGCTGGGTTTTCTGCAAAGAATGCAACGAAAAGTAAATCGCGAACAGACCCCCCCCCCGTCGGCCGGTTCGCAACGGTACTGAATTGTAATTGAGGACCCCTGCTGCCTGCTGCCAGAATATACTGTACATATACATTGCACAACACATTTATTCAGAAATAGAAAACACTTTCCTGTCAGTTCGGTCAGTGTTATGGATCATCTGCTTTCGGGCATTTGTCGATCTCATCCTGTGGTTACAAACTGACACTATTTTATTTTTCACGACTACGGACACAAGAATCCACAAATGTATCCACCAATCAGAAGTCAGGTTTCTTATAGTCAATCAGAATATCCAATCAGCCGGACACAGTTAATGTTTGAGCTGGTGTTGCCAAGCTGTGCCATGGCTGATAATGCAGGTGAGTGCAGTCTGTTAAAGTCTGTAAAAATCCCATTCTAGATTATTATTATATTAAAAAAATATCTGACAGACAATAGCACACACAAATGAATATATTGTAAGCTGTAAATCTGACTGAATCATGTAAACTGATAACAAGATGGGAACTAGCCTCTACCGCCATATTTCAGGGCAAACGAGGCATTACAGCCGTTAGCTAACATGTTTGTGGTTAGCTTGAAAGGTTTGTGAGAAGTGTGAGAGATAAAGTGAGGTCTGAGTATTATTAATTCATATATGCCAACATGATTCTACCTTTTGCTTTTGCTGTCTTAAGAGTTATGTATGCATTAAGTGAGCTGGTTTATCTTCATTCTCACATACTTTAGGAGAGCAGAGAGGTTTTAGAGCATGCAGGTCTCGTACGTGTTCTGGCTTATGAACCGCCAGGGTATAACAGGGTACAACAGCTTACAATATATTCATTTGTGTGTGCTATGGTCTGTCATGTATCTTATTTTATGATATATTTTAATATAGAATGGCATTTTTACAGACTAGACTCACCTGCATATCAGCCATGGCACAGACAAATTCCCGTGGGTTCTGTCTGCTTGGCAACACCAGCTCAAAAGTGAACTGTGTCTGACTGGCTAGATATTGAAAATGTTTGTTCTGATTGGCCTTAAGAAACCTGACTTCTGATTGTTGGATACATTTGAGGATCCGTCCCTCGTCGCGGAAAATTAGTGCAAAAAACATTTGTGTCTCCACAACAGTTTGTATACACAGGATGAGTTCGACAAATGAGATCACTTCTCAAAACTTATTTCAAAATTTTTGAAATACATGCAAGTAATATTGGCACTAAATTCACTCCATAGGGTCTATGCTGGTTGAGTTGTTCCCAATTTCTTTTGTAGCCAGCCAGATGAAAAATGTAGCCAGCTAAAGAATGTCTGCGGTGATTAGAAAAAAATTGCCATTTTGTTTCATAAACATACAAAAACATTACGACAAATTATATGACATGATAAAAATAACACAAATGAGCATGATCACCCAAAGTGTTGGTGTTCTTTCACCAGATAAAGAACACCCTTTGAGATGCCAACTCATTGTTTGCTCTGACCCCTCTGTGTCTAAATACACTGGCTCGCTCCTCACCTGGGAACCGTGTGATCTCCTCTGGCTGCGGTGCTCTGCCCTGGGGGCGGGAGGCTCCTCGATCCTGGGGAACCAGATCTGCTCCTGGGCAGATCCCGCTGTGTACGTCATCTCTTTCCGTGGCGAGTGGCCCGAGGGTGGCGGCTCATCCACTAGACCTGACCAGTGCCTCTCTGGGGCCGGCCGCCGCTCCCCCTGCCGGAGCAGCAGCTGCTCTAGCATGGGTTTGCTAGCCGTCTTCCTGGGGATGTCCGGCACAGCGGGTAAGTCTACAGACATCTCAACGGGCATCAGCTCCCACGGGTCCTGGGGAGAGGGCACCCATGCCGGGCTCGGCCGCCCAATCGAGGCTTCCAGTGGAACGTTGTGGATACCGTCCCTTTCAGGGGTAAGGGGCTGTGATCGGACCCCGTTCACCCCCTCGAAAAACTGGATATCCGCCAGAGAGAAGGCCTCTCTACTGGGCGAGGGCTGGGTCTGTGACGTGAACGAGTCTATGTCAAGAATGGCTGGTTTGTAAGGCTCCTCCGCTCTAGGAGAGGGGTGTTTCCAACGGGCCGCAGGGTCGCCCTGGCGGGACGGTGCTTTGGAGAACGGGTCGTCTCGCAACACAGTGTCCAGATCGAGGACTTTGGGCCTCAGAGGCGATGGGTCCAGCGCTAGCCGCTCCTGCGACTCCCTCCGCTGCTTCTCCATCAGCCTCTGCCTCTCTGCCTCCTGCCGTTTGGCGACCTGCCTCAGCTTGTCCGCCTCCTCCCTCGCCATCTTCTCCCTCAGCATCTTCTTCTCCAGCTCCAGGAGCTGATGCCTCTCCATCTCCATGGCTGCCTTCAACTCCTCCTTACGCCGCCTCTCCTTCTCCTGCCTCAGCCTCTGTTTCTCCAGCTCCTGTCTCTCATAGTCCAGCTGCTTCTGATGCTCCTTCTCCAACTCATTTTGCCTCTGTCTCTCCACCTCCCTCTGTCTCTCCACCTCCTTCTGTCTCTCCACATCCCGCTGTCTCTCCACCTCTCTTTGTCTCTCCACCATCTCTCTTTGTCTCTCCACCTCTCTCTGTCTCTCCATCTCTCTCTGTCTCTCTTTTTCCATCTCCCTCTGTCTCTCCAGCTCTCTCCGTCTCTCCAGCTCTCTCTGTCTCTCCAGCTGTCTCTCTACTTCTTGCTGTATGGCAGCCTGCCGGAGTTTGTCTGCTTCTTCTCGCTCCTTCTTCTCCTTCAGTCTCCTCTCCGCCTGCTTCTGCCGCTCAAACTCCATTAGCTGTCTCCTCTCCATCTCCTTGATCCTCTCCATGTCTTCCTCCTGCTGCCGACGCTCCCTCTGGATCTCCAGCTGCTTCTTCTCCATGTCCAACTCCCGTTGTCTCTCCTGGTTGCGCTGCCTCTCTCTCTCCACCTCCCTCTGTTCTCTCTGTCTCTCTCTCTCCACCTCCCTCTGCCTTTCCAAATCCCGTTGTTTCTCTCTTTCGATTCGTTGTTGCTTCTCCCTTTCCAGAACCCGTTGTCTCTCCTTCTCTTTCTCCAGCACTGCCTGCTTCTGTTGATCAAACTCCCGCAGGTTCTGCCTTTCCCGCTCCTTCATGCGGGCAAATTCTAAATGCTGATGCCTTTCTATTTCCACCTGTCTCAGCATCTCCCTCTCCAGCTCCCCTGTCCTCGTCTTTCGCCTCTCAGCCTTCCAACTCTTATCCCTTTGTCTTTCCATCTCCATCATCTGTTCCTCTGTCACCTGCCTGTCCCACAGCAGTCCCCGATCCGGCTCTCTGGGCTCCTCGGCTGGACTTTGGTTCTTCCTGAAAGCTTCCTCCTTCGTCCTCATCGGGACGATCTTCCCTTGTGAGCCCCAAGGCCCAGACCTCACAGATGGGTCATCCGGGGTTCCAGCCTTGGCGACCCATCTGTCTGGCCCACTGTCTCCAGGGGAAACAGGCTCCTGTATTTGTCCAGTCAGCGCAAAGTACGTTGCCCTGGGTTTGGGTTGATCATCCATCTCAAGTATTTTCAGACGCTTTGGTGCAGCTTCCTCCCCCTCCGCCTCTCTCTGCCTTTCCCTCTCCCTGTCCAGAGCCATCGGTCTCTCCTCTCCCCCGGCCTCTTGCTCTGCATCTGTGGCGTTCCACTTGGGCAGGGCTCCGACTCTCAGGTAACGCGGCTGGACCTCTGGCGTCAGGACAGGGGTTGGCTCTCCCTGAACCAGGGCTTGCTGGTGCCCTGGTGCAGACACGGCTGCTACGGACGTCCGGCTCGAGTCTGAGCGGCGGGAGCGCAGGGTCGTCGCCTTGTCCTCCAAGCACGCCGGTGGGATCCTCTGGCTCACCGCCGTGCTCCCTTCCACCGCCTGCACCGTGTCAAAGGAGTGCGGCACACGCAGGAGGCCGGTGGGTGACACGGGTTCCCGGTAAGTGGCAGTTACCAGGGTTCCGGGATCTTCTGCATACACTCGCTGGGGTGCCATGGTCCCGGCAGCGGTCCCGGCCGACTCTTTGTGGTCGTCCGACACCAGCACGCTGCGCCTTTCGATGACATTCTCGAACAAGGACGCCCGCACCGTCTGCGCCTCGCCGACAGGTTGGCCATCAACCGTTGAAGAAGATGTGTGCTCCGTCTTCCTCTTCTGGTCACCAAGGTTGACAGCCGGCTCTTTGACCTGGCAAATATATAGAAACAGTTAGCATATATATATATATATATATATAATAAATAAATTTTATCCCCCCCCCCCACACACTTATTTGTAATTAAATGCAGTCATTTTTTCAAAACATTTATTCAAGAGCACATAAACTACAGATGCTACTAAAGATCTGTAAAGTAGTACTTTTGCATAATGACAAGCTATGTTTAAAACTGAATAGATTTGAATAACAGACAAAGTTTTGATCAACTAAATGACCAAAATCTGATTCCAACACATACATTTTCCAAAAAGACAGGAGCACAAGCCTTCACTGTAGCAGTGTAGATATGTGCTACTTAAGGGGTGATGCAAAGGTTTAAGAAACTATATTATATAATAAATTGCATAAAGTTTAAATGTGGATATCAGATTAAGATATTCACATGAGATCAGCAAAGGTATTAGCCTATCAAATTCCAATTTGAATGCATTTGATTCAATTTGATGTATTTTAGGAGGTCAAGGCGATGACCCTATGCTTACATTTTATAATATAGAAACATTGAATAGTTCACAGTATAATACAATAAAGAATAACCCCCCTCTATACATTACAATGATTACAGGATTATAATTTATTATAATTATGATTTTAGCATGGTGGCCACAACCCTGTGACACCTTACTGATTGCGTAGAAAATTGACGTTAACATATTTTTTTCACGCAACCTAGTACTGGTTTGTACCACACAGCTACACAGAGTTTTCTGCCTAGGTCAGGTTTACTGCATGCGTTTCAGATGTGCTTTGCATTGCATTGGAAATGAACGGACTTCTTGTGAACTGTTACACAACAAGTATGTACAAGGCTTGACTTAGTCAAAGAGACTCAGTCAAACCTTAACTCATTTTCAGGATTTGAAGAACATGCATCTGCTAAGAGGATTTAACGTCAGGGTAATGCTTTCTTTAATCTAGAAAAATCTTTTTATGGTCAACTCCTCTTGGAAGAATGACTTCCAAGACAAAATAGCTATGAGCATGACATCATCATGCACAGAGGACTGCCTTCGTATTCGTACACTGATTAAGGAAGTATTGTACATACTTCCCAGTAATTACGTGCTTGGTTAATGGACATCAGTCCATTAACAAGCATTGTTGAATTGATGCCAATATGTCCTAATATGCAAAATATATGCAAATATCACAAAGTATGAAGCAGTTTCAGACATTTGGCAAATTTTCACAGAATACTCACTTTAACAGAAAAACAAGTTTGATTTGTTTTAGACAAAACTGAACGTTCTGTGCGAAGTATAACACCCGGTAAGAGAGACTCTCTTAGTCGTGATGTTCAGGGATTTCATAGATCAATGGGCAACACAGTTCTATGTTTCAGTCTGGAAGATGGATAGGTTACCGTGGTGATTGCCCCTAATTTGAAGCCTTGACAGCGTATACCAGGAAGCTCAAAGTTAAACCACTATCCCTATGACCTCACATCCTAGTATATCCCAGAAGGTCTTGCCTGGAAAGATATTTCCATGGAAAAACATGTCCAGCTAGTAAGCTTTGGGTTCTCGTCCACTGTAAGTCTCTGAAGGGTAGATTCAACTTTGACAGAAACATACTTTAAAGTGGATTGTGCAAGAGTGGAAAGAAAAAGACAGTGCACAAATATCAGGCTGGTAATCCTATCCCCTCCCCTCCCTCCCTCCCTCCCCCCAGGGCAGGCCTCAATGCAGGGTGTGGTGCCAAAGGTAGAAATCAAAGCCTTTCTGTGTTGACATTTTCCCAGCCATCTTCCCTCACTGCGTTTCATAAGCCACAGAGCCACCGGGGAAGGTGGTCAATCTACCTACAGTCTTGGGTTTCAGAACACATTCAGGAGTGACGTCTTGTTCAGAGTATTAAGCCATAAGTACCCTGGGGAGAACCTTTTCTCAAAAGGGTAAACCAATATGGGGCCATAGCAAATACTGTAATCCTTTGTTTTCTGTGTTGGATAGTAATGTTTTATAACATTTTGTTTTGTGTTGTGGACAACATATTATGGATACAAAAGGAATTTGGGGTAAGATAACAAGGACAATACATATATTAAGATACAGCTCAACATCAGAACAGCAAAACTGATTGATGACTTTCTTTTGCTTGATGAGCTTAGAGTTTAACCATTAATCATGTAATGGCCTTCAGACCATCTCTCCGTAGGATTTGAACTGGCAACCCAAAGGTCAGTGAAAGGACTGATTGCACATTTACTTCCTCCCAACACTATCAACTGGACCTTAATCTAATCTAAAAAAATGGATGCTCATTCTCTCTTACCATCTGCTGGGGATCTTTGTCAGCCTTGAGTGAATGTTCTGGTTCACTGAGGGAGGGGCTGCTAAGGTGTGTTGTCCTTTCAGATACAAACCTGGGAAAATAAAACAATGGTTACACAACGCAGGACCAGGCATGATGGGTATACTCTTAGGACAAAGACATGAATCGAGTACCAACAGAAAGTGATGGCCATACCTGGTTGTCAGGTCAAGGGGTAGAGATCGAGGCTTAGCGGTTGGCTTAGCCGGAGGACTGGGGGTGGGAGGTATGTCCTCGGTCAGCTTTTTGATTCGCTGCTTGATACCTAGTGGTGCTGCTTCTGGCTCAGCAATTGGCTGAGGGGTGGAACCTTGGTCAAGGGCACCTGTTCCAGGAGAGGAATCCAGGAGAAGACTGATGCGTCTCTTGATGCTCGATGCCCCAGCCACATCCTCCTCATTCTTGATCTCGACAACCTTTTTCTTCTCTACAGCCTCCATTTGTGAGACAATGGGCTTTGCTGCACCCTGAGGTGCTGGTGTGGTACCCTCCAGACTGGATTGTCTCTCCAGGCTTGTCGGCGTCCTTGGCTCTGGAGTGTTCTCCTTGCTGTCGGCCGATGGGTTCTTGCGATGCAGCGAAAGGCCAATGGACTCAAACCTGGCCGTGAGATCGGCCGAAAGGGGGCGTCGCCCCTCCCAGCGAGGAGAAGGAACCTGGGGCTCAGAATTTGAAGAAGAAGAGGGGAGGAAGATGGCCGACACAGGCCTAGACCTTGAGCCTCTGGGCTGAGGTCGGTGGGCCACCGCCTGTGGTTTGGTTTCTTCCTGCTTCTCTTCTTGGCCAAGCTGATTGAGGAATCCCATAGACTTAGCCCTGGTCATGGAGGTCCCAGGGCTCTTAGAGGATACTTTGTCATTCTCTTCCTCTTTCTTGGTGGTTCCAGACCACTCTGCTGCGGGGGACTTTTTAGGGCTCCTTGACAAAGACAATCCAGCAGCACCAGGTTTATGCCGCTCTGCTGGTTTAGGGGGAGTGGGTTTGCTGGAGTCGCCATGAGTAAGTGGAGGTGCTGGTTTGAAGGAATGGACCACAGGCTTGGTTGTTTGCCCAGTGCTCTGCTTAGCGGATTGTTTGAAGGAGGTAGGGGAAGGGCGGGTGGGGTTGGTCGACAATGGCCTTGGTTTGGACCCCACAGCTGGCTGCTGGGGTTTGGGAGTGCTTAGAGGGTCAGGTTTGTAGTCAGCAGGGTGGGTGGGCTCGGGATGGGGCTTGCTGTGGGGCTTAGGGGCTAGTATCGGTCTGATGGTGGGGTTTCTCTCCACGGAAAATGGCTTGGGAGTGAGTCGGGGCTTTAGGACAGGTGCAGGTTTGGTAGGCTCTGGAACGATGATTAGGGACCCCTGGGTGGTGGAGGGGCCCTCACTGAGGCCCTTGTTGCTGGAGTCAGTCAATGGACTGAGGTGCACACGGCCCCTCAGACCCGTTCTTCCAACCTCCCCGGCCTGGACCTCCACCTGAGCAGCCATTCTTCCAAAACCACCTACAGATGGTAGCACAAAGATACAAACATCAATCTACTGTAACATATTCAGTGTCAAATCAAACACTGCACCAAGTCGGCTTTACAGCACCCATTAACTAGCTATATCTTCAGACTTTGTCTTGGGAGTGCCGTACAACTCTACTTAATTTAGTCCTTGACTCGAGACCAATCTTCTGATGACGCATGACTAAATAAGATATTTGAATGGACTGCCATTAAGCACTCAGGAGTGTGACAAAGGTCATGGTGCCCCAAGGTGGATCGGCAGACAGGGAAGGGCTGTGGAGCTGTGCACAGCTCATTTTTCTTGCATACCAGACCACAGTGATCTTGCTCTACAATGTCTACATGTATCTAAAAATAATGGATAATGGATAAAAGCGTCTAGTAAATAGTCACAAGTCAAGACTTTATCACGTTTGAGGCTCTGAACACAACAAACCAACAGACCAGATTGCATAAGAAATCTCTTTAGTCTCGTGCTCCCTCGCCAGATTCGATAATGCTGTCCACATGTGCTTGTTTTGAAACAGTCAACATCTGCTGTTCTCAGCCATGCCAGTGTGGCCTTTCTGAGACCGAACAGATCTCAGCCCAACTGCTTGTTGATACCACATTCAAACTTTGCCCACCCTGGCTTCAATAACTTACCTGACAAGATGTCAACCGTCTGCAGTGGAGCTCTGGTTTCTATGGTAACCATGCAGTGGTGTCATATCACACTAGGAGGAAGTGGTTGAGGTTGAGAGAGAGAGGAGAAAAACAACCGTGTCAACTCGACATACAGCTTTACACCTGTCATGGCTGTTGCAGCCCCTGTGGCGATGTTCCCAACAGGGTGGTGAATAATGGTCTATGGTCTTTATTTCTTTGGGCCGCCATGCTAACAAAGATGTACGCAAACAGAGTGATATCCATCTCTGGAATATGTAAAAACGCTCATGCACAGCAAACTACTAACTGAACAGCAACCTTTCATTGCATGTGTTGGCTTGGCCGGTACAAATGTCAATACTCTGCCTTGACTACATGTATATTATCCTGTCCTCTTCATTCATCTGTGTGCTGAATCCTTGCCACCCTTCAGCCACCCACCAGCATGTTTAGTAGGGAAGGGACTTTCCCAGTGAGGTTCATGCTGTGTTTTGTTCAATATTCAAAACATATTTGCCATGTTGGTGATTGTAACACATGTTAACGGTAACGATTACAGACTTTGACTCCAGTATTTAACATTGACAAGTTAACTCTGCTGTTACCGAAAACACTTTTACAACGTCCGATTGTTTACATCAAGTAGTCAATATCTGGTTGAGCCAGTTCTGCAGATCAAGTCAGATCACGAAGAGACGACACATTAAGAACATATTCGTCAATATGAAATTGACGAATCCGAAAATGTCGCAAATATAAAACCTGCTTTAACGAAAATGTCAAAAATAAATGTTCTTTTAAGTTTGTCATATTGGACTTCGGCAGAAAAACAGCTACACATTCTGACAAATGCGTATTGGAAGTTTACGACTTTAAAAACAGTAGTATTACATTAGTATTACTGATTTGAAAACAAGCCTAATACTTAGGGGGTTAAAGACATATTCGAGTAATTGATTCGAGGTTTTTATTTTACCTCGCTTACCTTGACTTTATATCTCTGAACAAAAACAAACTATCCAAGTATTTTGATCGCGGAACAACAAGTGTTTAAATCCGCTGCTGTTGATCTTCCTTTAATGGTGTCAGGTCCGTGTTAACGCACGGAGGACATTCACAGTTTACTAGTAGAAGTACTTCTGACAGCTCTGCCTGCCGAGTTTGACACGCCAAGTAAACCAAAACTCAATACATTATTTCGAGGAGAAAAAGCAACAACCAGTAAAGCATCAACAGATCGTATGCTAGCCAGCGGCAGCTAACGAAGCCGTTGACGCTGAAGTCGCAAAATGGACACAACATCGTGTCAGCCTCTCCAGTACCTTACTTTAGTACCAGTTAAGACAACTTACCGGCACACACACGCCAGGTTTGCCCTTTGTTTTTCTCTAGAGCTGCGATACAAACATCCGAGTGAGACGTGTGCTAGTTTGATTATCCGTGGGGTGGGTGGGGGGGTTAGTGTAACGGCTAACTTGGCTAATTGAGTTAGCTAGCCAACTCGGTCGCTGTCCCGTCTCGGGTTGCAGCGCCGCGGATGATGGGGTGGGAACACAAGCCTCCTTCCTACAGCTGGAGCGGGACATGGATGGGGTCAAGGGTGGACCATCTATCGCAACAGCGATGTAATGTTATTAGCAATCTCGTTGTGGTGACCTTAAAGTTTCAAGTTAACTAAGAAATAACGTATTTTGTATACGGATCTCGAATATACAGAAACGTACTCTACCTTCACAAGGTCGGTAAACCTGGGGCCCATTGTTTGGTAGGGTGCGCCCCCATGTGGAGAACAATGATGACACGTTGTGTTTTACACTTTGACGTTCCAATAACATAACACGTTCTTTGATTGTGCATAATACTTTATTCAATCAAACCGGCTAGTTGTCTACTAGCCTATAACCTTGCTCCAAATTAGACATGAATAAAAGATCCCTAAAAAATTAAACACCTTTGCAGTGCCATCTCCCCAATCTCTTCTTCTGACAATCACTTGTCATCAATTGTACAGCTTCACACATGGGCAACACTGAATCCATGTAGGCCAAAAATGTAAATGTACCTATGATAGGGAAAATTATACAATCAAAAATGGAGAAGAAATAATTAAAGAAAGAATAATAATCTGTAATGAACAATACATGAAAGTTTGACTTTCATTCTTTTTAATGTTGACATCATTTGAGGAGACAGAAAGAGTTTCCTGTAAGCTTATGAGGGTGTAGACAGAGTATGCAGCTGGCTGACTGCTCTTCAACTAACACCCCCATACATTCATATCCAGATCACTCTACATCTCGGTGGTCATGTTGGAGGTTGCCTAAATGAAAAGTAGCATTCACTTCTTATGCATCAGAGCCATCTGCAACAACTAATTTAACTTGTAGCACACACACACACACACACACACACACACACACACACACACACACACACACACACACACACACACACACACACACACATGTTAAGCCTGCTAATTGTTACCATGTGAACATCAAGACATGTCTTCTTGCATCCTTAATAAATGTTAGCATAGAAAAGGTTCCTTTCTCTGACACAAAGTCACTGCAAATCCTTAATCTTATTATCTGTACTCCAAAATATGGAGAAAGACCACCCTCCAAAGTAATTGCATGTAATCCCAACAATGGGAGAGCAGACAGGACAGTGAGTTTTGGCTACATACTAGCAGGTATTTTTCCAAGACTAGTTAAAAAAATAAGATTTGGGGGAGGGGGACAATGAGAGTGTAAATTGGAGATGAGGGTTGGATGACAACGTCAGTGTTCTCTACTTTGTGTGGACTAAGGATGTGCTAAACAGAATCTTCTGCTTTTTCTTCTTCTTCTTTCCTCCCTTGTCATCTGGAAAGCACAAAGCACAGAGAATGAGTGCAGTTCCAGCAGCGGTTGGTCGACAATCTCCAGCAACACGCTCTTGTAAACGCATTAACACGCATTGCACTTCAACGTGTTTAGAGAACCCTGGGTAAGGCAAACACTAACCGGGGATGACCACGTGCTGAGCAGCAGCAGCAGCAGCTGGGCCGCGGTCCATCTGCTGCAGGGCCTCCTCGAAGGCCTGGCTGAAGGAGTTCTGGAAGCTGGGCACGGGAACGCGATCAGACCCGTCACTCTCTCCCTCGCTGTCTGGCGCCGGCGGAGCCAACAGCATATCTAACAAAATAAATAAATACATTTGCTGCTCCCTGGAAGTAATATTTGTCAGTGGTATCGAACGCCATATAATGTAACCTGCACTAATTCACCGAATACGGAAGCCGAGAGTTGCCATGGGTGGTATAATATTTTTGTGCCGGTTTTGGCGTGATAATGAGATAATAATAACTCGTTATCTTGTCATAACCAACTTGGATTTGTCATGATCCTGGCATAATTAACTTGTTAATTATCAGGTTATCATCACAATTATCATCACAATAAAACCAAATTGGTTTGATCAAGATCATGAATTAATTTGGCTATAGCCTATTATAGGCTATTATACGGACAGGGTTGCAGATTGATTGTCAAGTGAGCCGTGTTAGTTTACGGTGGCTCACTTGACCGCAGTGGTGAGATTGGGAGAGCAATCATGGCAGAACTTGAACAACTGTTTATCGATGAACGCATTAACTTGTATTTTAATCAAAACCACATTTGGAAATTGCAGTTACAGACAAGATTATAGGCAAGATTCAGAAAAGTGTTCATCAACAATGGAGAAGATTATCGAGGTTGCAACTGTATAGGGGAAGTCATGATCCTGAGATAATGTATAAATTCGTTATCACGACAAAACCAAGTTGGTTATGTCAAGATGACGAGTTAATTATCCCAGGGTCACGACAAAACCGAGTTTGTTATCACGACAAAACCGGCACAAAAATATTAAACCACCCATGGCAGCTCTCGGCTCCCGTAACTGAAGAATAAAAACGAAGATGTTTAACCTGGTGTATACCAAGTGATGTCTTTTCAAAGCCAAGCCATTATCCACACACACACACACACACACACACACACACACACACACACACACACACACACACACACACACACACACACACACACACACACACACACACACACACACACACACATACTAACTAACACACACACACAGACACACAGATACACAACACACACACACACACACACACACACACACTCCACTAAAA
>OOFB01025604.1:4886-15441 GCA_900323305.1 Trachyrincus murrayi
TGTGTGTGTGTGTGTGTGTGTGTGTGTGTGTGTGTGCATGTCTGTGATTGTGTGTGTGTGTGTGTGTGTGTGTGTTTAGAGGAGACGGACCCCTGTGTGGCAATAGCAAAGTCATGGGTCAGCACTGGTGGTAATGAAGGGTCAAGTAGGCTGTGTCTTCCAGAAAGCCGCAGAGCAGAGCCAGGCAGGGGTCCACCTGAACTGTATCCTGGAGGTCATATGACCTTTTTAGCCAAGGTTCCAGGGGCTATTTTGAGGACGATTCGCATGAATGTAATGTAATGCGAGACAGAGCTCCTTCCGACACACCAGGAAGTGGGCTCACACGCTGAAGAGATAAGAGGTTTTGTTTCTTTGTTTTGCGTACATATTTGTGTCTTTGTTTACATATTTTCATATATCATTCATGTCACTGAGGAAATAGACCTACGCCTGTATATTTGTGTGTGTGTGTGTGTGTGTGTGTGTGTAGCCTTGCATGTGTGGGTATTAAGCATTGAGGCTAATTCGTTCTCCACAACGGCCGCTATTTGGTTAAGACTGAGTGAAGCGCAAGGAAGACGCCCAGCACCAAATTCATGACTTCAGCCAGTTGGCAGCAGACAGGAGCGAGAGCAGGTGCTCTGTTGGGGCCGGGGGGGTGTTGGGAAGGACAGGGTAAGGATGGAGCATGACAGTGTGGGATAAGAGACCAGAGCGGTGGTGGGGATGGGGGGGATGGGTGAGGAGGGGGGAAGGGGGGAGGCAGGAGGCAGGCTGGTACGCCCGAGCCAAGACGAGTGTCCAAGTAGGTCTATTTATAGGCCCTCATCACGGGCCATTTTACCGAGCCCTCGTCACCACCAGTACTGTTCCACCGGCTCCCCTCAACTGGCGCTCAGCTCCCCGTCAAGGAAGGACAGAAACCAATTTACCTCTGAATCTGGTGACATCATTCTATTCTTGGGGAGAAGCGACATCATCCTTTCCATTTTTCCCTGTTCTTAACAGACCCTGAGAAGACGTTTAGGCAATCATTTTTGTAGTAAATTTTAGGACCCTATAGGCTTTCAATAACGTTTTGTCCTGTCATGCTATTCAACGTGTAACATGGCGGTATATGGCATCACCCTGCTTTAGACCACAGATGGCAGTCAAACAGCGGTGATCCTGGGGGACCTCAAAAGTACTTGTTAGAATAGAGTATAGAATAGAGAGAGACAATTTGGTGGAAGTCAGGGTAGTACAACTTCAATGGAAGTACAACATCAATGGAAAGACCTAGAACCAGGCATAAACGTTCCCTTTATGCCTGGTTACCCAATGACACAGCATTAAACACTAACACTATGAGGTAGCACTCGTCTCACACGATTTAAGTATAGGGGACGGGTTAGTGGTAGGGTGATTGACAGCCGAAAGGGTCTGGGTTCCGAACCCCAATGTCCACAGTTTAATGTCGGCATCCTTGAGAATCCTTCATGACACGTAACAAACAACTCCCTGTTAAATAGTTCACAATGTACTAATGCCGTGATTATTCAAATCCTATCATCACTACGTCCCAGCGTAGCAAAACCTACAATATATCACACCCCATGGGAGAACAGAGTGATGTCGGTAGCACACATTGACGGACATAAAACCCTTGCGAGCAGATTTGCAAGCGGCTATCCTAGCTTGCCCAGGCGTACTGCCACAAGGGCTGGGGAAAGTGGCATTGTGTTAAAGAGAAATGTCCCTGAGACATGCGTTACAATATAATAACGTCTTTGTCCCCACACTTATCTGGCTGCGTCTCACAGAGTGAAGCGTAGTGTTTCAGCAGCTCCTGACTACCTATCAGGCCTCAAGACTATCTGGCTCCGTGTGTGAGGGGGGCCCATTGTCAAGCCACTCGGCGTGGACGTAATAATCATCTGAGCAGAGACAGATAAGTGGGTTTCCACACGCCCACACAGACAGCATTTTAAGGATGCCAAGGGTGGCGGAGGGTGGATGATGATTTCTATTTTTTTCTCACCAACGCAATAAGAATGCTTCATCACACCAAAAAGATTGACAGAAGATTCTGAGTTTCCAGGTAGAAACAATGAAACATGGCTCACAACCAGCAAGTATATGTTTATAAGACTGCATGTGTGTGAGTCCACCACACACACACACACTGAAAACCATGAATAAATAGACAAACACTAAGCCAGAGTCGAGCCTGACCAGAACCTGGGCTCTGTGGTGCTCCTGGTCGCGAAGTGTCCTTGGCTTCTGGGTTTGTTTTCACGGTGAATCCCTGAGTCCGCCCACACAGGCAAACCCTGCCGAGACCTTCTGTTCCACAACGCGGGAGACACACACACACACACACACACATGCATGCACACATAGGCACACACACACACACATACACACACATGCATGTGGATAGGCAGACAATTGATGAATAAACGATAATAGCTTTCAAAGGAGACATTCCCTTGGCATTGGATTGTTAAAAATGTATAATTCATGCAAACACACCAACATAACACAAACGTATGTACTGTACAAACATGGGTGACTTTTCTGGTTTAAAACATGATGTTTGACTTTCAATTTGATGAAAAGTGAAAAAGAAGAAGAAGAAAAAAACCAGCAGACAGTAAAAACCAGTTGGGTGTGTGTGTGTGTGTGTGTGTGTGTGTATGTGTGTTTTATGGAGCCAAGCAGAGAATGGGACTACATATGGCTTCCTCACATTATGGAACATGGGGCTATAATGTGGTGTGGTAATGGCCGTGAAACCACATGTCACTGTGGATGGGAAAGAGAGACTGCAGAGCACGGGCGAGCCAGAGTCACCGTGGATGGGAAAGAGAGAGAGAGAGAGAGAGAGAGAATGAGCCACAGAACTCAGACCCACAGTGCTGCCTTTCACCTGCAACAAATCTCTGTTTTTGCATGGCGTCTGTTTTGGTCATCTCTGCCTTGTTCCTTGAACTTTGACATCTCTGGATCTATCTCTTTCATCCCACTCTGTGTCACTTTTCAAGCCCTATATTTTAAACTCACTATCTTTTTGTATTCTCTTTCCATCTGTCTTCCGTTTTTTTTAACTTTAATTCTGTCAGTCTCGCTCTTACTGTTTTCACTCCCTCTCTCTGCTTTTACTCTCTATCCTTCTTTCTGTCTATCGGTCTCTGTTACAGTGTTTTTCTCACCCCTCTTTCTGTCTGTCCGTCTCTCTCAATATGTATCTTACTCAATCCCTTGCTCTCCAAATCATTCTTCGTTTTTGCAGACATCAGTTGCGTCCCTTGACCTGAGGGTTATTTACTGTGGAAGTATGTCGTGAGCTGGCCAAGATACTGCTGTGGTTGACTTCGGGGAACATCATTTTCATACCGCTCAGTATCAAATGAAGACCAAAAAACTTCTGTGAATGAAACTACCGCCAGTGTACGATTACACGCAACAACCCTGAGCAGCAATGACTTAGTGTTTATTTTGGTGACGTGCCCCTTTAAGAACTTCCTAGAATGCTACTTAACTGCCCCCTTGCCCTCATGTTTCCCCTTACAGTCTACTGCCTGTGAACAAGACCATGACCCATTAAGGCAATCAAGTTATTCCAGTTTCACTCCACCCAGCCACCATGATTCTATCGCTTCTTCTCTCCCTTATTTATTGTCATTCAACCATTTTTACCCAACACCCTCCAGAACCCATAGCCTTATGTGTTAGCATAGCTATGGGGTACAGCCTTATGTGTTAGCATCGCTAAGGGGTATAGCCTTATGTGTTAGCATAGCCATGGGGTATAGCCTTATGTGTTAGCATAGCTATGGGGCATAGCCTTATGTGTTAGCATAGCTATGGGGTATAACATGTCACCACTACGCTAGTCTCCGTGTTTGTTGAATGGAGTGGAGGTGAATACCCTTGTTTTCCCCTGATAAGGCTGGACCTTGCCATGGAGCAGTTATCGTGTTTGCCTCGATATGTGTGGCAGTGCCCAGGCAAAGTCCAGGCCGCTGGACTTTGGAGGCCTAAGTAGAGATGAAAGTACACGGCAGTGCCAACTGTACGCATTCGCCCACATGCACAGGCGCATTAGAGCGAGGCAGTCTACACCCATCCCACTGAACCGCCTACATGCAAACGCACATGCACACGCACACACACACACACACACACACACACACACACACACAAGCCATTGAAACAACTCAAATGGATGGTAGATACAGAGATTGTCCTTGGTAATAGCAGAGTAATAAAGTGATCAAAATGAGAGACCTCGTCTTTTACAGCTCTGATCAAATGTGCAGCTTGCTCCTTCGCTGAACTTGCCTTTAGGCATTTTTTTATTAATTAAATAAAAATTTCCTTTTTTTTTTTTCTTCCTTTTTTTTCATCTGGAATTTAATAGAGGAAAGGGGAACATGTGTTCGTCCAAATAAATGTTGCAGCCTGTACGGTGGGTCCTCAGTAGAATGAATTGGCACCCGTTTGTATCCAACGAGGTTGTTGTGGGTATTGACCCCTGGGTGGGCTATTACCGTCGCTCCACCTACAACAGTGGTTTACCTCAACAGCTGGCACAAAATGGCTGCCAGATGCAGCACAGCTCCGGCATGGGTGAAAGTCAGCCAAAGAAAAACACATCACGGGCCGGCTTTCTTCGTGGAACTGGAGATGCCCGGTTCCAAGTTGCTGCTAATCATGGAGACCATCAACGCTGAGCCATATCGACGTATTTACATAGAGTGGGCAATTATAGGCGCTTATAGTTGTGAACATAAGCGCATGCACACGTACATACACACGCACATACCCCGCTGTACTCCAGCATTGCACCTAAAACCACAGCTTCATTACCAAGTCTAGACGAGACCTCCAGAGTTTTCTGCTGCAGACTCCTTCCTGAGTGTGAGCTCACCTCAGTGGCTTCGCCGGCACACGGCAAACCCAAAGCCGGATTGACACACACCATCACTTACAGTCACTCTCTCTAAGCCCCTTCTCACACATACTGTGTGTGTGTGTGTGTGTGTGTGTGTGTGTGTGTGTAATGTAAGGAGTGGTGCTGATCCTGAAATCTAGAGATCATCTGCAGAGAGCGAGAGACAGAGAGAGAGAGAGAGAGGTGTTATTATACTTAAGGTGATGTCACTCGCCTCGTGAAAGGTGTCCTCAAAATGACACACAAAGAAACGTGTGGATCTAAATCAATATCATATATATATATATATATTTAACATTATATTTATTGAAGTTATTTTGGTAAGTAGAGGTGTCAAAGTGAGTGTGTATCCATTTATTCACTGTGCAATAGTACAATTATTATATTCTTGTGAAATGCAAGAAGAGACTCTTCAGTTAAGGATAGCTGGATGATTATGGTCATTACGATAATTTGTGCTCGGTGTATTTGTGTGTGTGTGCGCGTGTGTGAGCATGTGTGCGTGTGTGTTTGGTGGAACAGTTAATTCCAGCTGCCTGCAAGCTTTAAGCTCACACACACACACACTCATATCATAATGATCATTTACATTTTGCACGTATGATAAGATGATAAGATACTGAAACGTTGACAAAGATGGTTGCCTATCTGGAGATATTCCAACATAAGTGACTGTTCCCTGGGCTCTTGTTCTGTCTCCTTCTCTCTGTGTGTGACGCCCACCCACAAACACACACTGTACACCGATATGATTCATCAATTGCAGATTCACCCCTTAATTATTGTGTTAAACATAGTGATCTCTTTATCTCTCCCTGTCTTGTCTTATTCACACACACACACACACGCACACACACACATGCGCACACACACACACACACACACACGCAAATGTGTACACACATCCAAATGATCAATAGGGTTACATGACGGGGGCAACTTACTGTACGTGTCAAACAGGGCCCCCCCCCCCCCCCTCCCCCCTACACACACATTGTCCAGAATGCCTGCCTACTGGCCGTAGCCCCATTGCTGTCCACGTGTGTCCCCACCATGCAGAGAGACAGTGAGGGGGCCGATATCTCTACTAAGCTGCCCCCTCTGACCCTGTGGTGGCCCCGGGGCCCAGTGCTTGTTGTTGCAGTGTTTAAAAAGATGTGAGGAGCAGATTCTCCCAGCAGGCGAAACCTTTGAGAGAACACAGATTAAAGTGTGCTGGTCTCAGGTTGCCCTCGGGATAACAGCGGGACGTGGGCTGAAATGTGTGTTTCCGTGTGTACGTGCGCGTGTCTGTGTACCTGTGCCATGCCTTTGCTGTTTCATTGCATACGTGTATCTGTGTTAACATGCATGCGATGCCCCCAGAGCGCATGTCTGCTTCCGCTGTGCATTTCCAAAGTGCACGGCTGTTAATTTAGCATGGAAATAAATGCTCCAAATGTCCCATACTGAGGCAATGAAAAGAGCCGTTTCTCTCTACCTATAGATCAATGGGTTCCAATTTCAATTAGAAACTTTGAAGCCATTAGCGCTAGCCTAATGACACCGTTCTGGGGATGCTGTGGAGTTTTGGCCCGGGGGTGCGACGCCGCGGGGTGGGGGGGCAGCAGAAAGCAGTAAAGGCAGGGTGGGGGATTTCTCTAACTGCATTTATTATGCGTGTACTACTCTTGATGAGTGTCTTATCGAGCAAGCAGAAGGCTTTCGGGAAAGCATATTGCGATCTCTACTCTTCAAGGTTTCAGGAAGTGCCAAGTCCGTTTCTGGGTATCCATCCACGGTTCTTGGGCTGATAAGAGATCCCCTCTTCTTTCATGTTCAGGTTTATTTTCAGTTGTATTTACTGCATTTAAAGAAAGAAAGAAAGAAGGAAGGAATGAAAGAAAGAAAAAATAGAGACAAAAAGACATACAGAAAGATGGATAACGAAGACAAAATAAAGAAAGAAAAACAAAGAAGGAAAGACCAAAACACAAATTGAAAGAAAGAGAGCAAGAAAGCAAGACCGTTATCACAGAGGCAGGCATGCATTACTAACTTTTACAGGTAGGGCCCATGTGTGTGCAGGCAGAGGCACCGGCACCGCAGCAGGGCTCCATATCCTGTGTGTTAATAATGCGTGCTGCTGCCCCAGGGGAACGGCTGCTTTAATGGGGAGGCAGCAGCCTGCCACTGGTAAACACATGCTGGAGCTCAGTGAAAACACCACTAAAGAGGAAATGGGTCATTTGGCGATAGGCAGGCAGGAAGGTTGTGTTGTCTTTTTTTTTTTTGGCAGCCTACACGTATGATATTTAATCATTTCACTGCTAAAAGTTTATGCTGGAGTTAACATGGTTCTGCACAGACAGCCTGTGTGCTTTGGAAAGTCCAAATATGATCCTTCTTGGTGTGTTAATACATTAGAAAAAATGTAAGCCGCCACAGACACTCGCCAGGGTCAGCCTACGACACACTGCTGGTCAGCACACTTCATCCAGTTAAACACATAGACCACAGCTACACAATCACCCTGCCGCTGGCCAAGGTCAAATTGCCTGGCACATCCACGGTCCTTACCCCAAACCAGGCCACTGTCTCCACACTAACCACACACACATGGAGACGCTTAACCAGAACATCACGACCATCCAGAATCACTGCACTGTCATTGATCCCACAGCCAATGCGTCACCAGTCGGCTGACTATCTGTGCACCAACGCAGACGCGGGACCAGGGGCGCCGGAACTAGGTCAGCAGTGGGCCCCTCCTTCTCCCCCCCCCCCGAACGGTGGTGCCCAAACCACCGTTCTCGAGTCGTCATCGCTTCACTGTTTAGTTGACCGAGGCAACAGCAATACCGTGGACGACAAGAAGTCTTACTCGTCTGCAGCTTTCTTTACATGTTAGCTTAGCATTTAACACAATGTATGCCGACCAGATGCAGACACGGAGGGACAGACATTTTAATTTAGGTACCGGTATTTGCGAAACTACAGCTTTACTGTCTAGTTATAGGCTACTGTTTACGTAGCCTACCCCTTTCCCCAAATGAAATGTTTTGAAAATAAATAGCTTATTCCGTTTATGTTCATATTCTCTTATTCTCTCTCTCGAATCCCTACCTTGAACAGTGGCCTGATGAATCTAAATGCATATGGTATTCAGATGACAAACCATTACACGTTGATTTACTTGTTGAGAAAATTATTTTCTTTAATTGTCTGAATCTAATCTAAATTCACCGTGGTTAGTGCCACGGCATGATAGATACGAATGCATCCGAAGTTCAGATGACAACATATCACACGTTGATTTAGCCTTACTTTGAAAATGAAACATGAAACATCTGATGAGATCATCTTGAAATGTAGGTGATTCTTTTTCTTTAAATCAATACAGTGAAACTAACTAACTCAATCACTCTTTAAATAGAGAGGCTGACAAAAGATCATTTCACTTCTGAAATGATTCCGGTGCCACCTCCGGCCAAAGCACTACTTCTGGAGGGCTCAGGAACAACAACAACAACAACAACAACAATAATAGACCCTGACCTTGAAAGCTAGCTTCACCAGGCAGCCGGTAGAGTCGATATATACAATAAAAGGAGGATGTCAGCCAGATGTTGAAAGGCCTTCAAAGCATGATGAAAAGACAGAGCCAGACCAAGCCACAGCAAACAACACCATGCCCACAGCAAGTGGGGCCAAAGGTGAACCACAACAAGCCCCGAGACCGGGACTAGAATAGGACAAGGAGTGCAGCGGTGAAACGACTGGGGCAGTAACAGACCAACAGCAGAGCTGCAGCCAAGCCAGGCCACAGTGGACCTCGGCTTGCCTTCTGCAAGGCCCTCTGAGCAGCCATACCACAGACACAGCATCCACTCTGAGAGGTCGGTGCACCAAAGGTCCTGTCTAGTGTATCGCCAAGAAAAGAGTAACGTTTGTTTCACTCAGACAATCACAGACCCAAAACAAAGAAGCTTCTCGTCATTATAGTTTTTAGATGTTCTGGTGGCTTTTAGGAGGTTCTTAAGATACAAGGCAGTGGTAGGAATAGGAAACCAGTGAATATGTGCCAAGAGGGGTATTTTGAAAACCAATGGATTTGGACATTGTCTCCATTGGTAAGTAAGAAATCCAATTATGCTTGAAAGTATAGCAGATTATCATCTGCACAGCATAAAGTCCTCTAAGGAAAAAGTAGGCTCAGTTAAACATGTTGCACTGATTGACCCTGCAGGTCCACAGTTTAAAATGTTGCACAGTTAAAGTGCTATTGTAACATTGCAAATAGGCTATAATAATAATCAGATCCTGAAATAAAAGTAAGGCCAAAAAAAAGAAAAACCGCTATTAGATTTCAGGGCAGGGTGCGTATGAGGTGTGAGTGGTCACACTGGCTAGATGAGGTAAGCAGTTGGCCTGTAACAGAGGAGGCGAAGGTTACACAGACCGGCAGAGGATGTGTCATTACACTGTGAGAACATTTGTCATGATTTTACTCACGATGTAGCAGAGAGTAACTTTTGCAGAGCACGCTGACCACCATTATTATTAAAAGGAAGAAAGACTGAAAACATAAAAGACCACGAGAGAGAGAGACAGGAGACAGAGCGAGAGAGAGAGAGAGAGAGAGAGAGAGAGAGAGAGAGAGAGAGAGAAAGAGAGAGAGAGAGAGAGAGGGAGTGAGTGGGAGGATGGGGGAGTGACAGAGAGTGTATAGGTCAAAGGTCATAAAACATATGAATCATGATATTAGTCTGCTTGGGCAGGAAAAAAAGATATTAAACAGTTCAACAGACACTGAATACATGACACTGCTCACAACCTCATGCTGGGATAATAAGGGGCTGAGAGGAGAGGAGAGGAGAGGAGTGGAGTTTTATGGAAAAATTGAAATCTTTCCTATCCCCCTCCATGTGGTCCCTCCAGTGCTTCTGAATGAATGGTTCTGGCCCGGCCTGGCTGGTACAGGAGCGGAGCAAGGGTTCAGGGCTATGGGTTTGGTCTGCAATACTGTCCTCTACGGGGCAGTGGTCTGAGGAGCTATGGCGAAGGTGGAGACGAGCTGGGGGTTTCAGGAAGGCCAGTGTGGGTGAAGAGGGGTGAGGGGGCAGTGGGGGGAATGGGCTTGTACAGCTCTCTTGCTAAGAAGTGCTAACTTGGACAGTGGGAGGAATTTTCTGTGGTTTATCCAGCAAGAGCTGCTCCATCTGTATAAACTGGAGCCTGCCAAAATGTAGGCTCCCTCAACACACACACAAGGCACACACACACACACACACACACACACACGCACACAGACACACACACACACACACACACAGAGAAACACGAACACACACACACACACACACAGTGAGGCTGCCAAAATGTTGACTCCCTCTGTCCAAAGAGGAGCAGAGAAACTTAACCCCCTCATTACTAGCTCAGATAACCATTGCTTGGATACAAAGTCACAATAAATATACGCATGCACACGTGAAGCACTTCTAGACACACACACACACACACACACACACACACACACACACACACACACACACACACACACACACACACACACACACACACACACAGCACCTGTCTGCTAAAGTGGAAATCAAGCTTTGGCTCCCTCATACACACGATGAGGGAGGGTGTGTG
>OOFB01025612.1:5272-28157 GCA_900323305.1 Trachyrincus murrayi
AAAAGAAACAAACCCCCCCCCCCCCCCCCCCCCCTCAGGTATCATACCCCAGCTGTTCTCTCGTCTCAACCACCCGGAGGTGTACATCAGACAGAGCATCTGTAGCCTGCTGTGCCGAGTGGCCCAGGACTCCCCGCACCTCATCCTCTATCCGGCCATAGTGGGCTCGTTGTCTCTGGGAGGGGATGCTCAGAATGCAGGTCTCACCTCTCCGTCCTTCTTTCTGCCCTAACTACTACTTCATTTGTATGCTTTCAAATGTTTTAATGTGTCTTTTTTTATTGATAGTTGATTTTTTATCGTTGTATTGTATTTTATTGCTATAGTAAATTGTCTTTGAGTGTCTTGAAAAGCACTATATAAATACAATTTATTATTATTATAAATTGTAAATTAAAATGAATTATTTAATTCTAAATACAATTTTCTCTCTCTCAGTGAGCAAGCTACCGTCTGCTCTGTCCCCCTTCCTTGGCGCCATGCCGGGGGAGGGCCTGGAGGGCGAGGAGGAGCGCAGCCTGCCCACCTCACAGGAGAGCAGCGGGCACCAGGCTAGCGGAGAGGACCTGGCAGCGCTGTGCTCCAGCCTGGACCAGGCAATGATGCAGGACTGCTACAGCAAGATCGTGGAGAAGCTCTCCTCAGCCAACCCCACCATGGTGGTGCAGGTATGCACACACAGGAGTACCCTTTGAGTCATGGTGATGATGTACCCCGAGTATAAACCCATTCTGACCCAGGCTTTCTTGCGTTTCCATGGGTCCACCAGGTGCAGCTGTTGGTGAGCGAGCTGCGCAGGGTGACCCTCCTCTGGGATGAGCTGTGGCTCGGTGTGTTGCAGCAGCAGCACATGCACGTGCTGCGCAGGATTCAGCAGCTGGAGGAAGAGGTCAAGAGGGTTCAGAACAACAATACGCTGCGCAAGTGAGTTGACAAAAGGGCATCTGATAATTGGACCAGTCGATAAAAAATGTATAAAAATGCTAGCATTCGGTCAAATGCTAACAAGCTATGGTACGGTGCTTCTCGTTTGACTATGGGCAAGTGGAAAATAACCTTATTTCCCCAAAAGTCAGTGTTCCTTTAAAACATCTTGCTGGTAGGTATCTGTGAACGTTTTTTTCTTTTTCTTTTTTGTAAAATGCCGCAGTAAACAGGGCCGCAATCTAAAATGGTGATCTTGGTGGGAAGTGCACTGCTCATTGTTGCATGCTTTCCCAGGGATGAAAAAGTAGCTATCATGCGTGAGAAGCATTCGGCCCTGATGCGTCCAGTGGTGTTCGCCCTGGAGCACGTCTGCAGCATCACGGCTGCGCCCGCCGAAACACCCCACGAGACCTGGTTCCAGCAGACCTACAAAGACGGCATCAGCAGTGCTCTGGAGCGACTCCGTAGCCCTCACAACCCGGCCAACCCTGCCAGCAGCTGGGCACCCTTCAAGCAGGTAGCTGGTTTGCACTGTCAGGAAAACACAGAAAAATAAATATCAAACTAACCCTAAGATATAAAATATTATGAAATAATATTATTATCATTAATACAAATAAAATATTTTAAAAAAATGTTTTAAATGATGGAAGTAAAAGGTACATTTAACATTTATTTTACTGTCAAAATGTGAAAAGTGCCCTGAGATTTTACAAGTCTAAATTAAAACAATTACGTTTCACAGATGCATATAAAAATGACAATGGTAATGTTCTTTTGTTTGTTTTTTAGATCATGCTGAGCCTGCAGCAGCGAGCCCAGAAGAGGGCCAGCTATCTGCTTCACCTCAACGAGATCAGCCCTCGCCTGGCTTCCATGGCCGCCACAGAGATTGCAATGCCAGGGGAAGTCTCGGCTACAGACGCCGTCACCATCCAGAGTGTGGGGAACACCATCACCATCCTGCCCACCAAGACCAAGCCCAAGAAGCTCTTCTTCTTGGGCTCAGATGGACGCAACTACCCTTACCTTTTCAAAGGTGGCTGTCCCCATGAAATTGTAGTATTACAATATTCTACTGGGCATTCTAATATATATATTTTTTTTTATGCCCATTATACATTATATGCATCAAATAACAAAGCAAAACAAAACTAAATGTGCAAATTATTGCAGGGTTGCCCATATAAAATGCTTTGGTTCAATTATATCTCCGACCTAATTGAATATGCATTTATTTGCATTATTGGCTTAAGAAAGATGTGGGGATGGGGAGTTGTTGTGTCAAACCAAACGCTCAAAAAACACTTGATTTCAGACGTTTTGCACAGCATTTTGCACAGCATTAATCCAAATTTTTTTTTTTTCTTTTTTCATTTCAAGACCTCATTCTCATACAAAGGTCTAATGGTTAAATCGTATTTGAAATGAGAAGAACAACTCTGCATCATTCACAAGCTATGTCTTCTCAGTCGAGGGACTTATTCTTTGGACTTGCGTCTTGGTCAGGTCTGGAGGACTTGCATTTGGACGAGCGCATCATGCAGTTCCTGTCCATCGTCAACACCATGTTCACCAAGGTCAACCAGAAGGAGCAGCCCCACTTCCAGGCGCGCCACTACTCTGTGACGCCGCTGGGCTCGCGCTCAGGGCTTATCCAGTGGGTGGATGGCGCCGTGCCACTGTTCGGTCTGTACAAACGCTGGCAGCAGAGGGAGGCTGTGCTGCAGGCCCAGAAGGTCAGACTCTAATACACATTAGACCACATTAGATCTTAAAACGTCAAATAACAATAATGTATCATGTATATATCCACGACATACCTACCTAAATATCTTGTCAAGAAAAAGTATATTAATATACATCACAAAGTCAGCTAATAGACTCAGTCTTGGAAAGACTCAGGATTGTAGGGGTGTGGCCATTCCCCCCTCTCGCTGTTTTTTGTAGTTTGTATTTTCTCAAAGTCTGAAATACTGTAGCGTCATTCAGCTGCACCGTCGCCATAATGTGAGTGTTCTGTATTTGGTCACCCGCTTGGCCCACCCATTAAATCAGCTTGAAGGAATAGAAGGAAATTTGTAGACTGAAATTGTCTCAATGTAGTTAATGAACTGTGGTTTAAGGCGTAGCATTTACATGAATGTTAAATAAACAGATTGCTTGCTTTGGTTGTTAGATTTTTGTGTGCTATATTTAGAAGATGTCATGCAAATGAAAAAATAAGATAAATTCCATTTCAGTAGTCTTTTTTCACCTATTTGTGTTATTAATTTGTACGACTTATCTGGAATGCTTCCACCGTGTCAGGTCCAGGACTCGTTGCAGGCCCAGCCCGTGCCCTTGGTCCCGCGGCCCAGTGAGCTGTACTACAGCCGGATCGGGCCGGCCCTCAAGGCCATGGGCCTCAGCTTGGATGTATCGCGGCGCGACTGGCCGCTCGGTGTCATGAAGGAGGTGCTGAAGGAGCTCATGGAGGCGACGCCCCCCAATCTGCTAGCCAAAGAGCTCTGGTGTTCGTGCACAACACCCAGTGAATGGTGGAGGGTCACTCAGGTGAGCCTTTCAACAAAGAATTTGGAGAGTTTATTAAGTGGTCCAATGTGACTGAGGTCCAATGTATGATGAGCGCAGTGAATTTAGTAGTGATATTGATGTATCATGATCTGCTACCTGCTAAATGGAATCAAAATCTCAATGAATGAAATGCCCTGTTGCAGATATATAATATAAGATAAGTTCATAACATATATTTTGATTACGTTTGTATGACTGTATACATTCTGTTTATTACGATGTCAATGCAGGCACTTCTGGGGTCATTTTGACACCTACCCGGGCTTTTGTATGCAACCCAGACAGTTTTTAGGTTGCTTGCTTCAATATTTAGATATTTGATAACTGCGTGCCCATTCAACATCAAACTCCACATTAGACTCATTGTAAACACACGTCCCTGCTTCTCATGACTGATATTGTCTTTCTAATGAATGTGTTGGATGCATATCATTGCGCAACTTCTGATGTGGGCGAACCTGCAGACAGTAACATTGTCTATTATTGTTAGGTAACCCTATAACAACAGCCAGCAAGCTGTGTAACTGTTACCGTAGACATCCTATGTATCACAGACAGACGCGATCGCTTTAGCCAACCTTTGTACCTACCTTGAGCGGTTTGACCAACGATGGGAAAACGGTGGGTAGGCCTACAGCTCCAGGCTTCAGACGGTTGCCTTGGTGGCTTCATTGTGGTCGCTGCATATCCTTCAGCCCCGATCGCCCGCTTCGTTTCTTCCTGATTTTGCCGCAAAACGAAATCTAAGAAGAAAATACCGGAAACCGTACTGCTATGTGGACTTGTGCTAAAAAAAATAGGTCTTTGTTTCTAACATTAGACATTTAAAATGAAATACCTAATCGAAAAATTAAGGTCGACGCATTCATTAGAAGGACAAAATCAGTCATGAGAAGCAGGGATGTGTGTTTACAATAGGGCTGCCGCGATAACTGCACCACCGTGGTGGTGTCACGGCAACCGCGGATGTAAACCAAACAACCGCACCACCGCGGTTGTTTAAAAAAAAAAAAAAAATCGTGTATTTTGGAAGTTTTTTATTATTTGTTTTCGATTTTAATATTAAATTAACACTTTAACACAACACTTTAGGGCTAGTATAATGAGTTTTGATTTTTCACGGACTATTTTCGTGGTCCGTGAGCGCAGAGAGAGAGCGCGAAGTGAAAGTGCTGAAAGTCCAATGCCGCACCGCACTACACGAAGCAACCTTTTATCTAGGGATGTGAAAAACAAAAAAAGAATCTCTACATGTTTACTGGTGGCAATTTCAAACGTACACGTTTTATGATGAGTTGAGTCAGTCAACATATGCTTGAATTGGGAGCTGGCGAATTTATAGCCTACAATGTCATGCAGTTTTGAAAATCACGTTTAAAGCGCCGTCTTCCCCTGCGCGCGCACCTCCTCCCTCTCGGTAGGTCAACCGCGTTCACATCCCTACTTTTATCACATTTCACAATATTGAGGGACAAATAGATATATATAGATTATCAAACATGTTTGAAATAGTTTGGGGCTCCTACGACATTAGACATTTTTTCCTGTTCTTAGGAGCCGCTAGTGTCTACACTGAACCGATCGCGGGTAAACTGGCATGTATTAAAAAAAGTTACCGCACCACCGCGGTGGTGTTTCAACACCGCGGCAGCCCTAGTTTACAATGAGTCTAACGTGGAGTTTGATGTTGAATGGGCTTGTATTGGGGGGGGGGGGTTGCTCAGACAATTATCAAATATCTAAATATTGAAACAAGCAACCTAAAAACTATCTGGGGTGCACACAAAAGCCCGGGTACCTGTAGGTGTGAAAATGACCCCAGAAGTGTTACTAAAAATAAAGTGTTACTAAAAATTCCACCTTAAAGTCATACGGTCTCTTTCAGATTTTTTTAAAGCAACTTCCCGGTGTAGTAGAAAACATCTGACATTCTTTATTGTATATTTTTGTTTTAGATGTATATCAATATAGTCTTATTTACATGTTTAATCTCCTTTCTCTTGTAACCTACAGTCCTATGCAAGATCCACTGCTGTCATGTCAATGGTGGGATACATCATAGGCCTCGGTGACCGTCACCTTGACAACGTGCTCATTGATATGACCACTGGAGAGGTGGTGCACATCGACTACAATGTCTGTTTTGAAAAAGGTCAATAAAACCCCAACTTGAACTCAATCATTTCCCTTTTCAAGACTGCTTGATCCACCTTTCTGCTCCTGTTTCCCTGACTACATGCGTCTCCATACATGTGTTCCTCCAACAGGCAAGAGCTTGCGTGTCCCTGAGAAGGTTCCGTTTCGCATGACCCACAACATTGAGACTGCCCTGGGTGTCACAGGGGTGGAGGGCATTTTCAGACTGTCTTGTGAGCAGGTGAGCGTGTGTGTGTGTGTGTGTATGTGTGTGTGTGTGTGTGTGTGTGTGTGTGTGTGTGTGTGTGTGTGTGTGTGCGTGCGCGTGTGCGTACTTGGGGCAGGAAGTGAAACTAGTAGCCGGCCTTAAATAAGATGCTTTGGTGAACGGCAGGTGGTGCAGATGATGCGGCGTGGCCGGGAGACTCTGCTCACCCTGCTGGAGGCCTTTGTGTATGACCCGCTGGTGGACTGGACGGCTGGCGGTGAGGTGGGCTTTGCTGGGGCAGTGTATGGAGGAGGGGGCCAACAGGCTGAGAACAAGCAGAGCAAGAGGGAGATGGAGAGGGACATCACGCGCTCCCTGTTCTCCTCACGTGTGGCCGAGATCAAGGTAATGGGATTTCACCATGCGTTGAACATGTGTTGAATTCACCATGCATTCAACATGAACAATTCCATGTTTTACTTGACCCATCATTTTGGAAACAGGCTATATAGGAATTGGAATATTACAAAACAAGACTAGCTCAACATGCTAGTGTATGCTGGGCATGCATTGCATGCGCCTAGAAGACTGAAAGTTACTTACTGAGTGAAAGTTACAAGTGACAAAAAAGAGGTTTGCACGAGCATACACATTATGCATGTTTCCTTAATTGCTGAACTGTATCTCAAGGTAAACTGGTTCAAGAACCGGGAGGAGATGCTGGGTGTGCTGCCCCAGGTGGAGGAGGCGGTGGGGGAGTACCTGGCCCTGCAGGAGCTGCTGTGCCAGGGGGAGAAGCTGCAGTCCAAGCTCCTGGAGGAGGTCACCTTCCTGGAGGGAGCGGAAAACCGCGCCGACCACGTCATCGTCAGCCTGGAGCAAAGGTGCCGAGGCAACATCTGTGCCTTTTTATTCTCTAACACTGTGTTGTATTTGACAATATCCAGGTGCTAATGCACCCCTCTGACAGTCATCCAGAATTCATAGAAGCTTCGATTTTTTTTTTCTTAGCGGATACGAACAATTGAATCCTCCATTACTTCCTAAGGGTTCTTTAAGAAGCAAACAACCTCAATGCCTGTCTGTCTGTCTGTCTGTCGAACCCCTTCAACTTGTTCCAGGTATTCTGAACATACCCAGCTCCAGTCTCGTCAGCGCACCGCACAAGAGGCCATCCAGAGCAAGCTGACGGACCTGGACCAGTGGATCTCCCAGTACCAGGCAGCCTTCGCCAGTCTGGAGGCCACCCAGCTGGCCAGCCTCCTGCAGGACATCAGCAGCCCCATTGACCTCGGTAAGACCCAGTGACGTTGGTACAACTTTTAACACCAACTGGGCAAAGTACTAATTCAAAATTCTATTTCCAATGCTATTCCCAACAAATTCAACATTTTTTATTGATTTAATCTCCTACGGTGAGTCAGTCGTAGCCATGCATTTTAAATCTCCTCCGGTGAGGAAAGGCAGCGAGTTGCCCATGAGTGGCCTTGGCCTTTTTCCTTTTCATTTAGTCATTTTTTATTTATTTGATGTATTCTTTACAATAAAACCATGCATCCTTCCCCCAGGCCCCCCCAGCTACGTCCCGGCGACCGCTTTCCTGCAGAACGCCGGCCAGGCCCACCTGATCAGCCAGTGTGAGGGCCTGGAGGCGGAGGTGGGTGCTATGCTGCAGCAGCGCCGTGGGGCCTTGAGGGGCTGCCTGGAGCAGCTCCACAGCTACGCCACCGTGGCGCTGCTTTATCCGCGCGCCACCCTGCTGCGCCACCGCGCCCACCAGTGGAAGGCCTGGATGGAGGAGCTGCTGTGCAACATGACGGTGGAGCAGTGTCAGAACATCTACAGGCAGTCAGTAGCTCATCACCCTCCGTCTCGCTCTTTACAGTAGAATTATATCTGTGTAGGGAGGATTTGAGAGTTGTAAAGAGAGCAGAAAAGAGCAGAAGCAAGCAAGATTTTTAAACTAAAGAACTTCTCTGTTGCCTCCCTCCCTACGTTTCTCTGCCCCTGAGAAGTGTAGCCATTATGCTTTCTGTATGGTAAAGCAAGGCTTTATTACTTTATTATTAGGCGTTATTACTAAATGTGTTCTATGTGGATTGACTATGTAGGCTTGCAAACGTTGGCTTGGTCAACTAGAAACGGACACCCTTATTTATTTTCCCCCTTTCTAAAAAGCCAATGTTGTTGCAAAATGGTTACTGATTTGTGAAATTCACCCAAAGATGTGTTGTGTACTCCAGCTATGAGGTGCTGTTCGCCCCCCAGCCTCCGGCCGCTAGCTGCCAGTTCCTCTCCGGCTGCGAGCTGGCGCTGCAACACCAGGCCGCCGAGGTGAACGGGCGCGTGATGCGGCAGACGGAGCGCCTCAAGGCGGAGGGCACCACCACGCACACCTGCGAGGAGCAGCTGCAGGAGATTGAGTGCTGCATCGCCGTCTTCCAGAGGGAGAATGCCGAGCAGGGCTCCCTCAGTTTGGCCACCATCATCACCTCCGCCCTCTGTGCCCTCATGAGGTGAAAAAGCTTCTTTTTTTCTTTTTTTTTATGTGACAAAGCTTTCAACAATCCACTACTCCATGCCTTATCATTCGCTGTCATTTCCCAGTTTAATGGCCCTTTGGACTGTATCTCTAGAGGCATCTGTAAGAGTCTCTTAGGTTACTTGGTTGGTTTCATCTCAAGCGTTCTCTCTTTCCAGACGTAACCTGATCATGGAGGGTGCGGCAGCCAGTGCCGGGGAGCAGCTGGTGGACCTTACGTCCCGGGACGGCGCCTGGTTCCTGGAGGAGCTGTGCAGCATGAGCAGCAACATCGGCGTGCTAGCCACACTGCTGCAGCGCTGCCAGCTGCTGCCCCAGGACCTGGACCTGCCTGCGCCGGCCCATACCCTGCAGGTGGTGTACCTGGCCAACGCCGTCTACACCTGTCTGCACGTGAGTTCATGGGGAACAGATGCTAGTCTTTAACATTTGATTTGTAAACAGAGTTCAGACCAGCATAAGGCCACTGGTCTTGGTCCTCAAAAGAAATCCCTGCTCACTAAATTACCTTGTGGTGTGTGCTATTATTTGTTGATGTTTTGAAGCCCAAAGCACACGGGCGTGTTGGGACAGACGCAACATAATGTTTCGGAATTTTCATGTCCAAAATATACTTGAGTCTTACGAAGTGCTAAAATCCAGCCCCGCAACATTCACACTCACACTTTGTGTGGTGTGTTAAAAACAAGATGATTCTATTTCTTTTTTGGGTTGTGCTGCAAATATTAACCAAAATGTATGCTGTGTGCTTTGGGCTTAATACACGTGCCAGAGCCTCTGCCTTATCTCCCTCTTCCCCTCTCTCTGTCACCCAGGAGCTGAACACCAACTTCCGCCAGATCATCTACCCCGAGGCACTGCGCTGTGTCCTGAAGGGGGAGCCCACGCTGGAGACCATGCTGGAGCAGCTGGAGCAGCTGGTTGAGCAGGGCTCCGACGGCCTGGATCTGCAGGGCCTGGTGGAGGGCATGCAGGCCAGCCTTCACTCCACCACAATGGGTCTGGATCGGGACGCCCATGCCCACTGTCTCCATATCACCAGGTGTGTGTGTTATCACTACACAACACCATGACAGTGTGTATAGGGTAAAAGCAGAGCTTTGGAGCAGCTGTGACTGATGGAGAATGATCTAAGCCAGTAATTGTATTTATAAATACAAACTTTCTTTGGTAAATAAATACCAGAAGTATTTTATTTTTTTTGGGGGGTTGTGGCCTGAAAAGGTGGAGAACCCCTGAGCTAATGTGTTATTTTCTGGTGTGCTGCAGAACGCTGCGTGCCCAGTACTCTGAGCTCATCCAGCCGCGCGTCATGGAGGCGGCCGGACAGGAGCCACCCAAGATGTCCGCTGGGCAGATGCTCCTGGTGGCATTTGATGGCATGTTTGCCCAACTGGAGACCGCATTTGGGCAACTGACAGACAAGGTATTGCACCCTTTCACTGTATTTTAAAATCCATTTAAATTTGATTCCTAAATATAACACCATGTTTTCACTTATTAATGGTTAATGACGGAGAACAACAGACAATGTTGTTTGGAAACTTGAAATATCAGACTTCCAACATCCGATTACACATAAATGTAGGGAGACTTCATATTAACTCGTAGATTCTGTGGATTGTGCCGCTCTGCTAGCAAACATGGCCCTTGGTAATGACAGTGTTATATTTGTATATGTCTATATTTCAAATAAATCCTTGTGGGCCACTGCAAAGGTCCTTGGGGACCAGGTTTTGCCCACAGGGCGGACTCTGGTTGCACGGTCAAACCTTGTTTGCTTCCCCCTTGCTCATCCAGCTGAGCTCCCTGGAGGTGCCACCGGCATGGCAGAAGGTGGATGTGATGTGGGAGGTGCGAGTGTCCCGTGGGCTCCTCTTGGACAGCCTGGCCCAGCGGCGCGTCATGGAGGAGGTGTTCTTCCTCAAGAGGCTGCAGACCATCAGAGACTTCTTCAGGCTCTGCACCTCCTTTGCTCAAACCCTCTCCAGTAAGTTTCAACCATGGAGATCATTCAAGGAACCGCAGCCATACTTCTGCATTTATCCACACAATTGTTTTCGTTTTTTTTTCCTGAGTTGTTTAAATTCACAGTCCTTAATAAGTGGCACACAAAACCAGCCATCAAAACTAGCTTCAGCACAGCATTAGTTAATCATTTATTGGCAATTTCAATTAATTTAAATAATTTAGTTAAAGAAACGTTCCACAGATTTTTTTATATTTTAATTGTCTCCAAGTTGCCTAACAAAAGTCTAAAAATGAAAAAACTGTATATAAATGCGTTCTGTGAATCAAAATACGGCTATTTTCATTCCCCGGAATGTCCCGGGAAAAAGCCATTTGCCAGGACATTCCGGGGAATGAAAATAGCTGTATTTTTTATTTTTTTAAACTACAAGCACTTTCTCAGTGCCCTCCCCTCCCGGAAAAATCACCCTGGCCAATCACCTTGGAGTCTGGCTCCGTGAGATTCTGTAGCCTTGTTATAGCCTGAATAGCTACACAACACTTTACAATTGCTGCCAGCAATGAATACCAGTCTACGGATCAAATGATGACTAACTTCAGTAAAGTCTTAACAAGTGGAAGAAATGACGGTTACAGCGGAGACGGCAGCAAGCAAATGTGCAACAGCATGTTCAGAGTTTCTCATTCAAGTAATAAAGCTCTGCATGGACAAAATAGTTTTACGGCTATGTTTCTAAATGCAGTATTACCATTACTAAACCCTAGTTGTTCGAGTTTACTCGTGCACTTTCAGCATCTCATTCAATGGATAAAGTAGCACTGCTTATATAGCCTACATGCAGCACGGAAGTTTGCAAATATATTCATGGCAATTTTTATTTATGCAGTATTGCCATTACTAAACTACCATGTACATGTTACTCATGTAGTATTAGCGAAACTGAACCACAGCAGGCTCACGAAGATTAGGCACAAATACCGTGAAGACGAGGATTACGATGTCTGCGGCAGCTACAGAAGACGGTACCGACCAGTCCATGATACGATACAAACCCACCGGCTGATGTGGAAGTGGGACCTGGCACAATCTCCGTTATCAACTGTTACAGACCATGGATATATTATAATTATGCGGACAGGATTGAAGTTCAGCAAAGTTCAGCAAATGTGTTTTAAAGCACAAGAGTCAACTCATGCTTGCCACGCAGTGCACCACGCACATTGTAGTAAATTGGCAATATTATACAACTCGTGTCGTAGTTTATTCTGAGCATTTTTGTTTGGTTTGTGAGTACATTTCGACAGCTTGGGACACTATGATCACACTGTGATGACACTAAAAACGTGGCTGTGCCAGTGGAACATTCCTTTAGGTAGGCCACCTGCATCTTCCAAATTTGTGAAAAATGTGTGCATAAACTGTCGCCCACAAGATTACTATTAAACTATAAAGTTAAGTGAATAATCTGGCAGCCGACAACCAATCAAACATTGATGGTATCTTATCATTGTGGCCTCTTCCCTCAGCCACGTGCCCTCCTGCAGCAGAGGAAAGTTCTCCTCCCAATGGGCCGGTGGGCTACCGAGGTGCGGGTGCCACAGTTGGCCCAGGGGTAGCGGTGGTAAGCGAGGAGCAGATTACGCGACCCATCAAGTGCTTCACGGCGGAGTATGTGCGCCAGATGCTGTTGGGGCTACCTACCCAGGCCCTCGGCCTGGCCCTCTGCAGCACCCTGTCTGCGCTGGGCCTGGACCTTGTGGCCCAGGTCGAGGCCAAAGACTTCGGAGCTGAAAGCAAGGTAAACCCATTGTGCACACGCTTTTGTGCTGGTCTACAGAAAAGTACGCGGTGCAAGTGTCCTGGTAAATGCTAATATTTATGTTTAGCTTCAATTTGGAAAGCTTCAATGTGCTGCTCAGTGATAAAGAGTTAACATTGCACTATTGAGCACTAAAACATTTTTTTTTTTACATATCGCTGAAATAAACAAATCTGTGTAAATATGCATAGTAGCTCAAAGTTCTTAAACCTGAAAGTGTAGTATACCATCAGCTCTTTCCACCACAATTCCAATGTGAGACTCAGTCAAATCTAGTAGATATGTTCCTGTAATCTTGGCCTGCTCAGATTTTTAAATCCCCCCTGCCCATCTCCACCAACAAGGTTTCTTTGGATGACTTGTGCAAGAAGGCAGTAGAGGAGGGCCTGGCCTCAGGCCGGCTCTCCCAGCTGCTGCTGAACCGGGCCACAGTGCTGGCCTCCTCCTACGACACGGCCTGGAAGAAGGTGGACCTTCTGCGGAGGTTGGACTCCAGCCTGGATGCAGCCAAAGTCAGCCTTCAGAGGACTCAGCTGCATCTCGCAATGTTCCAGGTGATCAGGGCGGGAAAAGCTTGGGCACCAGTTGGATAGGAGTGGACCTTTGTTCTCAAAACACATTTCTCTATGTCTACACCCACGCTTTGCAGCTCTGTATTATTGCTAATAAAAAAAAAACATTTCTTAACTAAACAAATCCCTTTTCATAGATTTTCTGTACAATTACAAATTTGGGCACCAAATGTAGGCAGGAAAACCTTTTTTTCAGACATTTTGGTGTGCTCGATATTTTGTGCACCCAAACAGACATTCTTCCAAGCTCCTTTTTGTTTTGTTTATTTTAAGTAATTCGTTTTGGTATGTTTTTGTTTGTTTTGCAGTGGCAGCACGAGGATGTGCTGGGGCCCAGGAACCAGCAGCTGAGCATCACCCCCCCTCCCCGCTCCATCATCCTGGGGAACATGAAGAAGAAGCTTTACAAGTTGAGTCAGGACGAGGCGGCCATCGCAGCAGTTCAGGTTGGTCACAGATGACACCAAGAGCAAGCTCACCACCCATCCCACCAAAATGTTTGGATTCTTTCTTTAAATGGTTCATCAGAATAATGTACTGCCCCCAGTGCACTGCCTTGGTTATTGTATTGCTTAACACTAGAAGCACTGGCACCACTGAACTTCCTTTGACCGCCGGCCATTTTGACTGCTTTTATTGTAGTACCCCAAGATGCCACTAGATGGTACATTGTACTACACTGCTGCAAGAATCTGCGGTCGACTCTTGACAGCTTTTGACAGGCATTTGACAAATACAAAAAAACCTCTAAATAATCTACCTTTACTGTTTATATCCTTGTAATTATAGTATAATTATTAATACTTCTTAAAATAAGTACATTTGTCAACAGAAAGTGAAACAACAATATATCAGTCAAGAATGCCCGCTTGAATAGAAGCCAAATCGCGTCTCATATATGTAGGCTATAAGTAAAGCAACTAGTCTCATAAAAAAGTTTTAGTATTTTATTGGGTTTATTGGCGAGTAGAAACAAAACACTCATAAAATGTGGATGTCAGAACACATGAATGGCAATAGATAAAAACCATATGAAGCAGTCGCATCAGCAGTGTTTCCCATACATTGATTTTGGGATCAACATTCACCGCCACATATTGATTTTCTATCTTTTTTACTTTTGTCAAAAGCCTTTGCCATTGTGCAGTCATGCATTGTTGTTGAGGCTGTATAAAATAGGTTCGTTCGCCAACGTTTGGTAGCTTGCCCGGGTAGGCGGAGTTCATGGGGAAATGGGTGAACTGCCTTCAATCAGAACACACAATCTTTATCGCCATCTGGTGGCCATATGGTGCAATTGCGATGGTTTGGCTTGGTGTCATTCAATTTTATTCGCCCTGACTTTTCAATAGAGGGGTCAAATGTCAAAATTTTACAATGGGTTCTCGAGATATCCACCTGTTTGTGTCTCATCACATTTGTATTGTCATTTTTGCATTGGTTTGGATTTATTTAGACTCTGCCTAAACCTATCTCTACTAAAACCTCTATCTTTCCTCTACTTCACTTTATTGGCATCAAATCTTGACCCAGGTACTCATCAGATGTTCTGCTATGGAGTATATAGCGCTACCAACTGATAATGCACTAGGTGGTATTCACTCTAAAACATGACATTTATTTCAGGCGGAAATAAAATCTTCAATTTATGCTGTGTTCTAGCTTTATTCAGTCTGTCCACATTGATTATTTCACTTGTACAACAATCTCACAGGTGATATCTTTCTTTTGGTACCAAGATTACATATTATAGCAGTGGCGAGCGGTCCATATAAGCTGTGAATGCGGGGTGTGTCCAGGCATTTTGGAAGACATTTTTATTGAAATACATTTTTTAATTAACAAACATTATTTGTGTTAAAACATTTTAAAAAAAATAGTTTTTCCTCCAATTTATTTCATTTTCGAACGACAACAACTACAGTTGTGCCGCCGGGTTTCGATCTCTGTGAATCTACGCTGAAGTGCTGCCTGAATGCTGCCCAGTGTTCTGCATATCTCATGCATGAGCCATGTAATCTCCCGCTTTCGTGAGGGGGATGGGCTCAAAGCGCTGAATGTGTGTTGGGAGAAAAGCTGAATTCGCCTCAGCTTTTAAATCACGTGACACAGCGCAACAATGCCCCCTAGTGACTCAGCTAAGTTACACATTTCCTAGGGTAGGCCTACTACTGTTTCACGCACCGGTAGCCTACCCAACACTGCAACCGTCACACCAACTTTGTAATTAAACATCACGTTATTAGATTAGAGTGGTTATTTTATACAAAATACTATTTTAAGAAAAGTAGGGAAAATCCAATGCACACTGACATTGCACAGAAACTAGATTAGCCTACTAGAAATGTATTTAAGGGAGGGTTGTTGTCACGGGTTGGGTTGAGTGTGTGGCATATTTTTATTGCTAATTTGCATTTCTTAGTGTTATAGCCGAAATTTGGCACGGCTTATCACTAGTCTGTGTTGGGTGGCGGGGGTGTCTCATCAGCATGCCTCATGTCAAAAGTCATCGCTCGCCACTGTATTATAGCCCTTGTAGTTGTGGAGATATACTCTATTCACTTTGGGTATGTTATTTTCAGCAAAAACCTGAGAAAGCGGCCTAGTGATGAAGAGGTTAAACAATGAAACACTGTGGCCGTCAACATCTGCTGACTTCTTCTTCAACCACCCTCTTTTTCTATTTCTTCACTTTTAGGAGAAACTGGCCAATCTGGAGGCGAGTATAGAGCAACGGCTGAAATGGGCAGGGGGGGCCAACCCGGCCCTGGCCCCGGTGCTGCAGGACTTTGAGCGGACTATCGGTGAGCGTCGGGCCATGGTAGCCAGGGAGAACCAGCGCACCAGCCAGGTAGAGAGCACACTGTTCACTACTGCCTTCAGGTGGATGAGCACAGGTCCACACTTCCCACCTTAGCCTCAACATGGATTAGGAAAACATCCTATTCATAGATGAAAAGATAACAGAAAAGATCGTTCTTCTTCAGTCGTTTAGTTTCTGCTGAGTCTCGCAGATGGCTGCAATAGTCACTAGATTTACTTTTAAGTCGGACCAAAGCATATATTTTGTCTTTTTTTTGGGGAATGCTGCCATTAAGAAAAAGATAATTACACTGACTTTGTCCTTTTTGCATACACCACGTCTAATGAGTTTATCGCTTTTTAACAATATGCTTGTTACATTGATGGAAAAACTAACCTCATTCTTGTGTTTTAAGTTGCCAAAACAACACAATTGTGTTAGCGGAATGATTTGCTTATATTTAAACAAATCCTGTTTGAAACCTTCCTCAGGTAACCTTCCTGTGCTCCACCATCTTAAACTTTGAGGGGCTCCGAACGCGGACCCCTGAGGCCCTCAACATGGACGCTGCCCTCTTTGATTTGCTGAAGCGCTGCCAGCAGACCTGCTCCTACGCTGCCCAGTTCAGCAACACCGTTTCTCCGCTGGAGCTGGAACTACTGCACAGACTGGTAGGCTTTCAATCACAGCAAGCAATACTTAAGTACCAAGACGATACTGTCTTGACCTTCTACCAGTCCGTCTGGAGAAAATCCTTGAGGTAGTGGGTCCTCCAAACGGAGCCAGAGGGGTAAAAGAAACGCTACAAAAAAAAAACAGTTCAGAGCTGAGTAGAACATTCAAAAACTGACGGGTAAAAACGTAGGATTGTACACCTGTTTTTTTCTGCACTACGCTATTACTTTAGTGACAAAATAGCATTGATTAATATGTATAAGATCATAGAAGACATACTAACATGTTTAAACATAGGTTAATATGTATAAGATCATAGAAGACATACTAACATGTTTAAACATAGATTAATATGTATAAGATCATAGAAGACATACTAACATGTTTAAACATAGGTTAATATGTATAAGATCATAGAAGACATACTAACATGTTTAAACATAGATTAATATGTATAGGATCATAGAAGACATACTAACATGTTTAAACATAGATTAATATGTATAAGATCATAGAAGACATACTAACATGTTTAAATATAGATTAATATGTGTAAGATCATAGAAGACATACGAGCATGCAGGGTTTTTCTGGCTCAAAATATAAGCCTTAGGGGGTAACTTTGCACGACAGCGACTGCGGTCGGTCCGGCTGTACACCGTCAACTCGATGTGTCATCTCTGTACATTTATATTTTGAATGTAATCTTTTCGTGGCTAATTAATTCATTTATTATTGTTGTTATTTTATGACCTTTGTAATTGTGAGGTATTACGTGCCTAGCTAGCCAGGCTACTCTTGTATGATCACTCGGCTTGCCCGCTTATGCCGTCAACGTCGTCTGTTCCTCTCCGGCTCTAAAAGGTAGCGCTACCTTCTTCTTCATCTTCCACTGCTATTGCGTATATAGCGAAACGATTGATTTTTCTTGTGTGATTACTCCTAGAAGGCTTAGGTGGGGTGAAAAAAGCAGCGATTTTGAAAAAAGCAGCGGTTTTGAAAAAAGCGGCGAAAACAAACCTGTGCGTGCCTAACTTGTGGCCTCCACCCATGCAGAGCCCTGCCCTGGACCCACCCATCGGCACCGCCGATTGGCTGGTGTGTGCACAGAAGCAGCTGAGCCAGGAGCTGAATGGCCAGCAAGCTGCCCAGGAGGAGCGTGAGCAGCAGCTGGATACATGCGGCGAGACCCTGCAACTGCTGGTCGACTCCATCAAGGGCATCCTGTCTGTGCACAACCGGCAACTGGCCGACGTCAAGCACCTCCTTCGAGCCATGGCCAAGGTAGGGAAGTCAATGATAAGTCCTCATGCTCATTGGGCATGGGACATTCGCGTCATTGAATCTATGAACAATCTTGAACAATAGGTTTCATAGTTTTTCACGCATATTTATACAATTACAACCAGTATCAAAGTTAGCTCACATGGTTATACACATATAACCACGAGTGAAATGTTGTTTACAGACTCTGAGCTTGTAGACTCTGAGCTTGACTGAGGGTGAGCTGCTCCAATTCGGTTGCAATGGTCAGTATAGTGGAGGTGATTACAGCTCATTCAGTGGATACAGAGAGTTCCCACTACAGGTTACTGTTGTCTACACAGGGTGGGCACGAGATCTCTGTGCCGACCCTGGCTATCACAGTGTTTGAGTCTCTGTGCCGACCCTGGCTATCACAGTGTTTGAGTCTCTGTGCCGACCCTGGCTATCACGGTGTTTGAGTCTCTGTGCCGACCCTGGCTATCACGGTGTTTGAGTCTCTGTGCCGACCCTGGCTATCACAGTGTTTGAGTGGAATGCATGAGTTGGCGTCAGTACAAGCATGCGCCCCTAGTGTGGACGCAGGGCACAGGATCCCTCTGCCTGCCCTGGCCGGATATGCGTGGGTGCGACAAACTAAGCCGTGCTTACTTTGTCGTTTATGTCATCGACATAAACTAAGCTGTGCTTTTGAACATGCCTTGTAGCAAATGAACGAAACGACAATGACTATTCAACATTTGAGAAGCCGAATTAATGAAAATGAATTGGAAATAATAAAGAGAGGCCAACACAAAAACCTGCGTCAACGTAAAAGGGACAAAAAGTCGTGAGATGGTTCCAGCAGGCCTGGTATAAAGTAAAGAGTGGCTGTGTGTTGCTAGCACTAGCTGGCCCGTCTATATTGTTTCCCATGTCTGCTAGTTTGCAGCGGGATAACATACAAAGCATAAAAAGTCCAATACAATCAGATTTCCATGAAAACATTCACCAATACAACACGAATCTATCTGGCACTAAATGAGGCTTATAACTTCACATTATCAAGTTTTTCGTCTGAATTATTTGGAAATGTTATGAAATACAAAATCTGTTCATAATGGTAATTAGGTACCCCACATTTGTTGCAATTGTGAATTGTAAAATATTCATATTATGTATGCAATTGATAGTTACCAATGGATACCAAGCGTCTACTAGTCTTTGTGTGTCACTCTCAATGTTTATATGGTTATCATATATTATGAGTAGCAAACATAATACATATTATTGTTAGTGTTTTATTGAAGAAATGTGAGTCAATATTTAGTTTATCTGTGGCTTGAGTGGGGTTGTGAATCAGGTTATGTGTGATGGCAAATTTAACAAGGTAATAATTGACAGTATATCAGGAACTCTGGTTGTAAGCTATAATTGATAACAGTTGGGTAGGGGGTATTATATTTATGTAAATCTGGATTTGAATATTCAGTGCCTACCCAGCCACTGACCTCACCGCACGTCACTGGACTGCACAATATTTGTATTTTTTTGTCCCAAAAAATACTAAGTAAATCCATTGGCTCCCTTTAACCAGGATGAGGAGAATGCGTTGGCCGAGGGTGAGGAGGTGGCGTATGAGGGCAGCGTGCGTGCGTTCCTGCAGGAGTACAAGGCATGGCAGGACAACATGCAGGTGGTGCTCTTCACTGTGGTGCAGGCCACCGGCCAGGCCACCGGTCAGCCCCGCAGCGCAGAGCAGGTGGAGCTCCTGCAGGAGGTCCCGGCCACCCTCAAGGAGCTGCTGGCCCAGAGCCAGAGGTATTGTTGTAAAGGCACAAACACACAGGCTTTATTTTGACTTTTGCGTCATCAGCCAAAGCATAGTCAAAATTGTGGAGGAGCTAAAAAAAACGTCTTTAGCCATAGGAATCAGAAAATAGGTCTGTAATGTATTTAATTTTTTTAATTACTTGTAGTGCAGTTACAGTAGATATCAAGTGCTTTCTAAATTCCACAACAATGGTACAGCTCAGCAAAATGCATTCTAGACTACTAGTGCTAGACAATCACAAATCCATTTTGTTTCAGCCGTTTTTTTTTCTGTCTCTAGTGTTTATAACGGACTGGTGGGATTTGCATCTCCACTGGTGACGCAGAGAGAAAGTGAATGTATGAGCCCCACCTCTGCAGCACAGACCAGCTTTGCAGCAGGTATGTCTTTTATAGTGTTAATAAGCACCCTAGCTACTAACCTCTTAGTACCTCTCAAATCTAAAGATGGTTTGTCTGAAGATGGCCAGTGTGCTGTGAAAGTGTCTCTTGTTTTCAGCTGTGCGTTGCACCAGTGTGAAGACTCAGCCTGACTCCATGTCTCAAAACGCCCGCAAGGCTCTCCCTCGTAACCTGGGCACCCCCGCGGACACCCCTCCCGGCACCCTGCTGATGACCAGCAAGGCCCTGAACCCCAGCCCCAAGCGGGCTATACGGGACCCCAAGACCGGGCGAGGTACCTGCCACTTTGATTGGTTTAACTGGCCGTCAGTCTGAAGTCTTATGCTGGAACACATGGAAAGTGGAAGGCATAGAATATGAGCCTAGTGAGACCACCGTGATCTCGCGAGTTCACATTTCACATTTCTTTGCTCTTTTCAGCTAGAAACTGAAATGTTAACCTGCGAGATCCGGATGAAAGATGACTTGCCTGTAGCTCGTCTTCAAGTAACTATTTGGTCAAATGACCAAGGCCACTACAGAATTGATTAAATGATAGTGACTTTGATTCCCAACCTCTTGTTTTCAGGGCTCCTAAGTTGTGTTGCAGAGCTAGCATTGATTGCATCCCAGTTAATACTGGTGTTTCTTGGCTTGTGTTGCAGCTGTCCAGGAGCGGAACTCCTACGCTGTGAGTGTGTGGAAGCGGGTGAAAGCCAAGCTGGAGGGCCGAGACGTGGATCCCAACAGGAGGATGAGTGTCACTGAGCAGGTGCCCATTAAACACAGCTCATGAAGACATTCTAAATGTCTGTTTTGTTCTGATTATGCCGAGTATTAAAGGTGCTGTAGGTAAGATTTAAGAGCTATAATTAGAGTGTAATTTGTTAGAAATGCCATAGCCATCTGTCTGCAATTAGTGAGTAAATGCACTGTGAGAATATCTCCTTCTAGTTGCGACCGCTCCCAGCTCATTTCAGGGCATGTCTTCCTTATTGGTTTGGGGAATCCATCTTGCCAGTCAATCACAGGTGCAACACTTCTCAATGTCGGAGAAACGTAGGGAGAGGGGAAGTTTTTTTGGTTGTTTGGTTTCAAAATCTTGCTCTTGCTGAATCTTACAGCACCTTTAAGTGGAACAGGAAAAGTGAAAACCATTTCTGGTTGAATGAGAAGTAGCCACCTCTCATCTTGTACGTCTTGTCATCTTCTCCTCCAGGTGGAGTTTGTGATCAAGGAGGCCACCAACTTGGACAACCTTGCCCAGTTGTATGAGGGCTGGACGGCCTGGGTGTGAACAGGGTCACTGGGCTTTAGTATCTTTGGTCCAGCAGAGGCATGGAGATCCTCCCAGTGTCCCGACGGGTCTGGGAGGTGGAGAAGCCGTGCAGCACTTAGTGCCACAACATGGATGGGAGGTGGGTGGGGGAGCAGGAGTAGAAGCCGAGACCACCACCTCCAAACTCCTGATGTGTGTGTGTGAGGGGGGGGGGGTTCACGTCAACCTGGGGGAGGGCTGGGGGATCACCCCACACTGCCGCCACCACCACCAACACTCCTGGGCAAACAACGATTCCAGCCAATATGTTTCACAGACGGGGGTGGGGGGAGCATCGAACAGTCTCCTTTGATGGCATTTGTTTTGACAGCAAAGTTGCCCTCAAGTGGATGGATAAAGAGAACGAAGCAAGGGGACATGGGAAGGAGGGGGCGACGGAGGCTGAGTTGGCCCTTTCCAGCTCCCACCTCCCTTTGCCTGTACACCCCACCCCACCCCCACCCCATTATGGATTCCTTCTTTTTGTATCTGGCTGTCAGTGTTGACCAGCCAAACCCAAGGAAGGGTCCCAGTTGATGCAGAACAACGCAGAGAGTGGGGGTGTAATGTATCAGCCCATAGTCTTTGAAGCAGCGCAGAGTTGGTGCACCCAACTCTCTTGCTAGAATGAGGGGTTCGAAATAAAAGGCCTCTCGATTTGGCCCCACCGGCTTATTTCTTAAATCTATTCCTAAATCGTACGGTAACTCTAATCTGTAGTGGGATTACGAAGGCGTTAATGAACTTCCCACCTGAAGCCTGAAACAATGATTAAATAGGGAGTGGATCTTTGTAACCATTTCACACAAACCTCTTCAGAGTATCATAAAACATCGGAAAGTGGAAGGTGAGGAGGTTTTTAGTTTCTTTGGGGAGATGCGTTGTAATTAAAAGGTGAAACATTCTGTGGTCTTGTTGAATCTGCAATGGTTGAATGTGTCTGTTAGGACACACTTACGTCTAAGGTCCAATAACGGGATTGTTGAGTTCTGATGGCAGACACAGGCTGAAGCCTTTCAAATCTCCTTTTGCTTCGATGTACATCTTTAATCTTTGTATTGTGTATATTTTTCCTCCTGATTGTTTAAAAGAAAAAAATGTCTTCATTTGTTTTGACCTGTGAGAAGCCGTCTTTCTTGTGTAACCCTAATGCTTGCTTTTTTTTTTTATTGATCTTGACTCTTCTAGTTTTACATTTTTAGTGGGAAAAATTAAAGGATGGTGTTTTTGGTGGTGGTGTAAACTGTTTCTTAATGGATTTTACTGGGTTTTGTTTGATGCCAAATAAATATAAGATTGGATTAAGTTTTATAACTTGTATTTGTAATTTTTAGGTTGAAATTGTTAACCATTTGTATGCTGTTTGAAGTGGCTTCGCTCAATTTGTCGCACATCAGGATGAAGGCGTTGGTTTCACATACACAAATGGTTAAATTGTAATGTGGGTGAGGCCACACATAGGATTTAATTATTTATAGCAAAAAGTAATGGGAAAAGCTATAGCTATAGCTAATGGTTGATAGAAGCACCTTGTGCTGATTGCTTTGTCATCAGATCTCTTTAATCATGCAATGAGCTGCAATTGAAGTCAAAATACCATTGATAGATGGCGTCATTGCAAACTAGCCTAGGCCCTGAGGCCTGGGGGCGGATTCACAAAAGTCTTCCTACAGAACAAAAATCTTCGTAACTGCTGTTTTTTTTCTGAAGATTGGAGTTATGAAGAAAGTTAAGACAAACTGCTATTCACCAAAAGATATCTTTAGAATGTTCATATCTTTCTTCTTAGATAATTTCCATTTAATCTTTCAAAAAACGTAAGATTAAATGGGATTCGTGAAAACTAAGATCTTAAACTTCTTAATTTTATTCTTAACTTT
>OOFB01025614.1:2976-18880 GCA_900323305.1 Trachyrincus murrayi
GACCCCCGCCCCCCCCCCCCCCCCCCCTCTCTCTCTCTCTCTCTCTCTCTCTCTCTCTCTCTCTCCCTCACACACTTTCTGTTGTCTCTCACCCCCCTCAGAACAGATACACTCTTCCAGACACGCGCCCAGTGCGCACGCACTTCGGTCAGCTGCGTTTATAGTGTGATTCTCTGGACACGACAGTCACCGGATAGATGAGGCTAATCCCAGGCAGAGGCAGACTGTCAGGCAGCTTTGCTGAGGCTACGGATGTAAAATGGCGCTCGGATGCCCTGCACTGATTTTAATTTGAGCTCACCGGCATTCTCTTTCTCTCTCTCTCTCTCTCTCTCTCTCTCTCTCTCTCTCTCTCTCTCTCTCCCTTTCTCTTCTCTCTCTACATACAAGCGTGTGTGTGTGTGTGTGTGTGTGTGTGTGTGTGTGTGTGTGTGTGTGTGTGTGTGTGTGTGCGCGTGTGTGCGTGTGTGCGCGTGTGTGTGTGCGTTAAAGAGTCCATGATGCACACCAGAGAAAATTATAAAAATGTGTGGGAGACAGTCTGAACGTGTGTCTGACTGTGTGCACACCGTGTGTGTGTGTGTGTGTGTGTGTGTGCGTGTGTGTGTGTAGGCCTTTGTATGCGCGTGTGTCCACGCTAATGCCCTGTTAATTGGTTGACAGTGTTCCCACACACACTTCCACTAATGTCCCGCTTGCTATTCAGCCAGTGACCAGCCTCGCGCGTCTCTTCGCGAGTCTCCCTTCAGGGGCCGTGGTACTGAGTGTTCTGTTACAATAGTCACCTTATTCCTCAATTGACTTACTTTACATAAACGCCACCGATCAATGTTTGCTGGGAATATATAGTCCTATTTTAAACGTGTTTTTGTTCGCGGCTTCAAGTCTCTCATCTCATTTCTGCGTCCCTTTCTTGGCCAACCCGAGTATATAGGCCTATGTTGTATATCTGTGTGCACGCAGTAGGCCTAATTGCATTGTGAGGAACCGAAACATCCATAGGCGCGTGTCCAGGAATGAATGCAAACGTATGCTTTGAAATTGGTTTATTTGTTATTTACAATTGTTTTCTTAATGGAGCTGTCCACTGTGCTGAAATAGTCAAGTCATGTCCCGCTCGCTGCTCTGCTTTATGAGCACTTGCATCCTCGCGGGGTTTTCTTTTGCCATTAGAAAACCCCAAAGTCATCTAGTTTTCTCTAATCACGACAATTAGACCCAATCTTTTCACCGGACCCTGACAGACGTTACTTGTAACTCTCTTTTCTCTCCGAGCGTGCCGCGTGCCGCCACTCTCATTACACGCGCTGATTAAAGCATAGATTAGCCAGCAGTGGCCCCGCGCGCTCCTCACCAGCAGCTCGCTCAATATTCATTAGAGGCCGCGCCAAAAGCAGCGCGTGTTCACCGGTGGCTCCCCGTTCCCCGTTTCCAGGCTCCTGATAGAGCAAAGAAAATAAAACATAAAACATAAAATAAGGAAACAACGGAAGGCAATGGAGAAGGGGAAACATCATCGACTCCTCTAGGAGAAACCGGATGCCACATTTGATTCACAATTACAAACAATGCATGGCCTGCACAAGACATTTCTATTAAAAAATAATTACAATCAAATAAAGGTAACTTAATAAACTCACTTAATACAAAAAGCAGTACTTGCTATCTGTTCGGAGTCCGTGTTGAATAATACCTAATGAATAGATTGTAGCGAATACAATTAAACCCGTTTCAACCAACCATCAGCAGGTCGTTCCAGTTAAAGAGAATTCATTTCTCTTTTTCTCTGACCTCCTTGACTGGCAACGTACAAGGCTAATAACGTCTGATTTCATTTATTGATACATTAGTGAAGCCATTACTGCACAATCGTATTCATTGTATATCTTGAAAATATACATTTAAAGACAGGAGTAATAATCGTCTGGGCTGTATCTCATTTAGGCCTAAATGCCTAAAGATCTCTTGTCGGTATTTCTCTATTTTCTGACAATTAGCCTAGCTGCGTCTCCCAGGCATAAACCCTGGCCTATAATAACATGTAGCCTACAAGTATGCTGTTTTCAATTAATAACTATAGGCCTACCACATGGTATGACATGTTGACACTGCTAGGACATGTTTGTTTATTTGTTATTTTGTTTTGTTTTGCGTCAGTTGTTCACTGATGAATGAACGGTAGCTAATAATTCACCTACCAATTTAGCAGAAAATGTCATTATGGTGATTGTGATATGGTGAATTTGTAACTGTAATAGTAAACGCATTATCAGTGCCTGTACTTTTGGGGTTATTAAATGTTTACTATGATTTCAAATAATAGTCCAGCTATATCTTACGACATTGATAGTGCAAGAGGGCATTTTGTTTTTGTTTACAGTATTTGTTTCTCCTCTCAATTCCCCAACCCAACATGATAAATGCGATGGTGCTATACCCCTATCTCCCTCTCCTGCGCTATCCAGTAACGGACAGGCTGTCCAATTAAAAGTGGCCATCGATTATAGATAGCTGCCTGCTGGCGTATGGGAGAGACGGTGGTGGATACTCTGCCACTGCCAATACATGCCGCAGTATAGCCATGCGCTAACCAGAGCTGACACCAGCATATTAGGGTTGGACTGGGTTAATTCACCTGCAGTTGGCCTCTGCGTGGCTGTGCAGCGCCCAGCCTTACCTGCCCGGTCTAAAGTGCTGATCATTAAGTTGCTTCCAACAACCATGATTAGTGCACTGAGGTTCATATCAATGATTAAAAAGGAAGGCTGATTATGCAGTTGTTTTTAGCTACTTCCTCTCTTAAACTAGTCGGCCAATGAGGCCAAAATGGTGTGTAGGTTCATTTAACATTTTCTATGTTCACGATTTACCGGTGTCTATACTGAGTATAGGCCCTAGAACAAATCGATGCAATTCCGTGTGCAATTAATGGACTTTTGCAAATGTAGGCTATCCTATCGTCAGCCAGCCCCGCACCCTATACCTGGAATTCAGATCGCTGATAGAATTTAAGGCGGTGAAATGAGGCTATAATAAAATGACAGCAGTAATTTGGTTATCTCCGTGTCTGTGTGCAAACAGGACCGCAGCTCATGCTAATGCTTTGTTATTGTCTGTGTGTAAGCGGCTGAACCTAATTCCGTTTTCCCGTTTCTATTTTCCAGCAAGATGGTTTTCCATTAATCTTGGAAAAAAACAGGGTGGCAGGCCTATTTAAAAAAAAAAAAAAAAAGAGGGAAAAAAAGCGGGGCTCCACCCTTCTTATAAGCGTCTAAACTCGGGGAAAATAGGAAATTAAGAGAAGGGCCCATTTCATCATCAGTCGCGTATTCGGGGATCTCCTCCAACTCGAGACAACACCCTCACACGGAGCTCCGGGGGGCGGTACGGGGGCGCTTACCTTAGCGTATGTTAACTATCACAAGATGCCTTGATGGAACACAACGAAGTGACTGGTAATTGACATAAAATATGACAAAGTGTTTGACTCTTCCCGAGGAAAGCATCGCGCATTACGGCGTATCAGCTCCGTAATGTGACTGATTAATGAAAGATCGGCCTCGCTCTCACTCAGCTGATTCTGTGAAAAATGAGTTTTGTGTTGTCATTGCGACAAGCCGGCAACCACGGCCGGAAAAGACTATTAGCCGGAATCATTATCAATAGCCATATTTTCAAACTCTATTATAGCAATCAGCCTGGAATTTATTCAATAGATTTAGTTCATTTGGTTGTAATTGATAAATAATCAAAATTTATCAATGTACTTGCACACATTTCACTAACAATCAGCGAAAAGTGCCCCATTTACCAGCTGACTTGGTCCAAATTAGAGCTAAATTGATGATCAATTAATCTTGGGAAGGGTTGTGCTGTGTTTAGCAGAGGAGCCACGGAGATGTGGAGTGGATGGAATGGAGGGAGGCGTGCGAGGGGAGAGAACGAGGAGAAGATAAAGAGAATAGATTGAAGGGGAAGTATAGGATCTGTGAAGTGAGGGGGGAGCTCAATTGGGTAATTAATACCGCAACACTAAGCCACGCTGCGATGGTATTCAACAGTAGAGTACCTGGCCCACTACCGAGCAACAACATGCACGGAGCATGCCGCGTCTCACCTTTCTGTTATCTTTTGGCCATGCTGTGCGTCCAGCGTCACTGTCCAACTTGGAGACAGTGTTCTGTGAATGGCGTCCTACAGGGTTCAGCGTTACGAGTCAAAGGTACCAAGTAGCCCGGAGCAGGTTAGGCAAAGTCGGAGTGCGCAAGGTCATAGAGACGGATTTTATTTATTGTTTAATTTGTTGAGGCATTACGTTACATTCCTTGACGGCGCTTTTTGTGCAGTGTGATAATTACCAGCACATGTTTCTAATTTCAGGCTCGAGCCGCTACTGACCCAAGTCCTCCCCCTTTATCTACTATTGTGGCTGTGCGAATGCGTGTGTGTGTGTGTGTGTGTGTGTGTGTGTGTGTGTGTGTGTGTGTGTGTGTGTGTGTGTGTGTGTGTGTGTGTGTGTGTGTGTGCGTGCGTGTGTGTGTGTGTGTGTGTGTGTGTGTTTAACTACTTAAAATTAGCTGAAAAACTTAATAACATGATTTAAGAATAATAATAACATGATAATAATTACTAATATAATGTATTAAATTATTAGTACACTAGTGCAGTAGGCTATATATAGCATATATATATATAATTACAATTCTTATACATATTGTAATGATCATGTTAATATGATAATATGATAAGCACATAACTACATATATCATAACTACATATATTGTATTTTCTCACAATATGACATCAGTGGGCAGTGTGTCGAAGACTTGCTGGCACCTGTAATGTAAGGCACTCATTACCGCCAATGATGCATTGCAGCTTCCTAATGATGGAGCCACAGTAATGGGCCCGGCTAATGACCGGACTTAAGATAGAACATATTCTACTAGCTGGAGCAGAACTGAAGGAAAAGTCAAGGTGCCGAGGAGGAGAGGAGGGCTGCCTGTTTAGAGACAGACTCTATAGAATACTATTTTATTCATCCGGTAATATGTGCTTGATCCTGTCATGTCCCGCCTCACAAATTGTGCGTTAATTAAATAATTAAAATTATATATATTTTTTTTTCTTTTAATTTCCGAAAGTTTAGACTCAGAAACTCATAAATAAACATAAAATGACATCAATTAGTTTGAAACATTGATAAACACTATAGGCCTATTATTATATAATATATGATCCCTGTTTGGAATAATTAAAAATGCCTATGAACATATTATTTTTTTAATCATAAATGTCTTCAAAGTTATATCTTAATAGACTTATATAGTAGGCCTACATGAAATAATTAGAATTATATAAAATGAATCTGCATGGGATACCACCATTCAGATATTATATGATATTATATATTTATTTAGCATATTAGTTTTAGTTTTTTATGCAAAATGGGCATGGGCAAAATCCATTTGTCCAAATATAATATTTGGAGTATGTTTTTCGAGAAGGATTTACTCTTGGGTTGAAAGCCTATTTATCAAAACATCTGTACTGGTACTTCACTTTCTCCCCCAAAAAAACATTTATGCATGTGCTTTCCCAACAAATTCACTAGATAAAAAATAGATTTAAATGTAAACAAAAACAGATTTTTATTTATTTTTAAATAGAGAGCATAATACTTTAACACAATGTATTTGATAATGGCATATTAACTAACACACAACTTAATTAAGCAAAATCTCGCCCATCTTTACTTTTACACATGCAATACATTGTCATAGTTTTAACTGTAGGCCTATATTATATATTGGGATAATGTATGATTACATTCATATACACACGCGTATTTACTCTCACGCACACACACACACACACACACACACACACACACACACACACATACACACACACACACACACACACACACACACACACACACACGCACACACACACACACACACACACACACACACACACACACACACACACACACACACACACACACACGCACGCTCGCACGCTCACACGCACACAGACATTCACTACCACCACCACCACCACCGCTCACTCCGTGACACACGCGTATTCTTTCTCATTAAGGAAATCGCTCTTCTTTGCTGATTATTTTATTTGAAGCCATGATTATAGCTTTGTGCACCACATCACGCAATAATGGGGACCAGGCGGAGCGCGCGCTCTTAATTGGGGCATGAGATGCACGGGACCATACAGCCATGATGGGTGGCCGAAGAGGGACACTTCTAATAGCTTTCTCTGTTCATGATTCTTTGCTCCTCTCGCTCTCTCGCCGTCGTCTGTCGGGCTTGAATGAAACGAACATATTAGTCTTCCCCTTATTCCACCAACTGTCATCAAATCACCTGCACGAAGCTACACAGAGTAGGCTAATTTCTTAAACTGCAGTTTAAGGTGACGTGAGATCGATTTCCCCCCTTTAGTTTTCTAAAATGCAATCAATGTGAAGAAATAGCAGCCCTAAAATGTTTTTGGGGACCACAGTCATGAGTACAATAGCACAGCCAAAACCGACCAAACGACCTTATAGCTTATATGACATGCCTCTTATGCATTTTTTTATTCACAATATCTCTGCGGTATTTTTGCTATTATTTACCCAGCTCACCTGGCCAGCAAAACCGATATGAACAATGGATTTAACGCAGTTTGATTGCTAAAAAACCGCGGAGAGTGAGGACACAGAATCCCTGATCTTTGAAATTGCTCTACAAAATTGCATTTGTTTTTGGTGCGCTTCCATTAAAAGTGTCTCCTCGCGTGTAAACAGCCGTTCCGCACTCAGATGCGCCGCATTAACCCGGGCGGATTGTATGTGAGTGTGTTTTTACTTGGAAGATTGATGTGGTCCAGTTAGGGAGGCTGAGTGAGACATAGATCCATCTCAAGTAGGTTCCTCTTGTTATAGCCATAAGTTAAACCTTGATCGAACAGCCGGGATGGCTATTTTCTGGCCTCAGTAAACTGTTGTCAAACATGGATATCAGTAGGGCCATTTGAAATAGTTAAAAATCATAAGGCGTTGACAATAATGCCACAATATATAAGCATATAGCCTGGCTCTCAATGAAAATTCTGATATCACGAAAATATATAGAAAAATTATATATATATATATATATACAAATATATTGCTGTCACTAGGTTTCAGGTTACTAAAAGCCTAAAAACTCAGCAAATTATGTAAAATTATGAAATAAAAACAACAACTATAATAATAATAATAATTATTAATATTAATAATATTATTATTTATAATTGTATTGTTGTTGTTATTATGATTATTGTGATTGTTTTTATTAACAATAGTTTATAGTTTAATAATAGTAATAATGATAATAATAATAATATTTTTTCATTATATTATTGAAGGATTTTTAACATTACTACTTATAATAATATTATGAATTCAATATTTCACTTGATGTTTTCACATTTGAAGAGTTACACCCAAAAATATATAAATCATATATATAGAAGGAAATCCCAATTTGAATCTCCAAATGATCAATTGTATTATCCATGATCAATAATTTTGCAATAACATAAAAATGTTGTTTGTTATTTCATTTAACTCTATAGTTCTATGTTATGTAGGCCTATATGCTTCCTTAAATTCCATTGTATGAGACAGTATCTGCGCATGTCCTATAGTAGGCCTATATATTTAAAAATATCAAAACAATCAACGACACATTTCGTGATGCTCGTTTCCACCACGCGGACCACTCTAGCGTTATGCTCCGGTGCCAAACACACACCGATTACAAACCGAGAAGCCTCCACAGCGCATACACACCGTTCCTCCTGGCCCAAGTCACACACGCAGGGTGGTTGGCCCTACAACTCCAGACGGTCCCTCCGGTCTACCCGTCTGACTCAACACGCGTCGACGCTGTGATGCTGCTGATTGCTACTCCTGAACCCCAAGAAATGGTCTCAGTGTCTTCATGGACCCGTCACATAATTTCCCCTAAGTTTTCACGCCGCGTGTCAAGGAGGGTATAGCCTGCATACTCCGCCGCGTCTCGGCACACACACAAAAAAGAGAGTCAAACGTGTCAGCATTCGGCAGATGGCTGTTGAGTGTGGAAGATGAGCCCCGCATCCATGTAGGCCTGGTGTCGGAGAGGAAGACGGGGGCCGCGCCATGGCACCTTCTCGCTCGGACGCTCCCTTTGTCCGCCTGCAAAGAAACCATTTAGTCCCCGGCGGTGGTCTATTCACCAGCTAACCCCGACATCTGCCAACAGCCCCTGCTAACCACTACTGTCTGGAGGACCGAGTGTAACGAAAGATCAATGGCTGTCCTGTTAATTGTATAATAGCCTACTTATGGAGTACTGCTAAAGGGGCTAAATCATTTAGGTCTACCACGGCTGATTTTGTTTGAACCAAATAGGCCTAACTACCTTTAATTGCACCAGGGTTGATGAAAAGTCGATGGGAGTTAAAGCAGCCGATGACTAACGGAGCTTAAATCCATCTGTACTCGTTTATTTATTTATTTCCTCCATTTGTCTCCACAAATCGCCTGCCATGGGGGATTGGGAGTGATATTAGTTTTGTTTCTGATCCAAGGTCGGGAGCCACGGGGCCTCTCAGGTGCTTTCTACCTTCCGACAGGCAGGTGTAATAGTTGCAAGTCCTGACATATCATATAGGCCTACACATCTCGGTTGTTTTATTTTACAGTTGATACGTTGATGAAGGGGGTGTTCATTTGGTGTGACCGAATAGGCTACTCAAAAGTTTTAAATAATTGTACTCAATAAATTAGACCTACAGGTTACAGCAGGTTGCAATTTAGTTATATTCAACAATGCCATAGAGACGGGCACATGAGATAGAGACAATACATGAGATACAGTTTATAGGCTATATGTTTATACACATAACCAAACACATAATACATTATATTTAAATAGAGAATAAGTATGAAAAAGCATACTGTGCGATAAACAAACAAACACACGCCGTGATAGGTTCAATATGGAATAATTTGAGCATGAATAACTGGAATGGCAGAAGAGAGAAGTTACATGTAGCCGCTGTGTGTGTGTGTGTGTCTGCGATTCTACGCGGCGTGCGTGCATAGGCGCGGGCACGCGGTGATGTGGGTGTAAAGGGGAAGTCACATCGCTGCCATTTCCAAACTCCGAATCTGATTGGCTCTTATTTGAGGAAGCTCATGGGTTCTTTCAACTAATAAGCGCCTCCCCGTCGCTCTAAAGGGCATTATAATGCAAGGGACCTTCTTTTTTAACCACAAACCGAATTTTCGTTCATTTAGACGATATATACTTTATAAATTGCCAAAAGTTGTAGGGATTTTTTTTGGAACGTATCTCGCCCTGGAGCGGTACGCGATGCTTTCTCACGCCGACCTCCTGGATGCTCGGCTCGGTGAGTTATCATCGCTGAACTCCAGCCCGAAACTGCACTGTAAGAGAACAACTATTTATTTCACCTTATGAAGAGATAGGTTGAGTATTGCTTGCTTGACTAATTCCATCGACAACTAAACGGTGTATAGGTTGATCAAAAATATTCACAGCGATTTTGCTGAAATGTGTTTTGCCAGCGATATAGAGGCAAATCAAACAAATTCGGATTATAGCTGTACAACTGTTGCGATGGTTACCTCAGACAAGTTCATGTCACCTATCTCTTCAAACAGGCTCTTTTACATTCATTTTTACTTCATTTGTGGTGGCTTGTTTAAACTCAAAACCTCTCTGGCCATTCCCTCAGGGATGAAGGATGCTGCGGAGCTACTCGGACACCGAGAAGCTCTCAAGTGCCGACTGGGAGGAGTGCAGGACCAGGGGCATCCAGGGGAAATGGCCCCTGGTCCGGACTCTGTAGAGGGGACCACTCTTTTGCCCGGCGAAGACATCTCGTCTGTGGGATCCAACGCCACCGGCATGCAGGTGAACGGAAAAGACCAAGATAAGCAGCAGCAGCAGCAGCAACAACAACAGCAGCAGCAGCAGAACTCCGGTCAGTCGTCGAACCAACAGAAGCAGAAGCGACACCGGACCCGCTTCACCCCGGCGCAGCTCAACGAGCTGGAGCGGAGCTTCGCTAAAACTCACTACCCTGACATCTTCATGCGGGAGGAACTGGCTTTAAGGATCGGTCTCACCGAGTCCCGCGTGCAGGTACAGTGTATGCCTACTTTTATTCGTGTATTTTTTTTTAAACTGACACATTGTTGAAGATAAAGGAGTTAAACCCAATTGCCATAATGTGTATGCGTAGCAAGTGTTACGTGTGTGTAGGCGTATAGTCGGCTTGGAAAATGGTCCTGCTCATGCAATATGTCCAACGATATCCCAAACGAAGCGCGTGTTTTCACCGTCGCGCTAGTTCGTAGTTCCTCGTCAGGGGCGCTTTCCATGGTGCTGAAGCGCTCAATCGCCAATTGGTCAAATATTGATTTGTTTTCGTATTAAATGTTAGTAACTGTATTACTGTGTTAACTCACTATAATTCCGAATATTTCGATCATGGGTCATTTTTAACCCAACCCACAACAGAATTAATATAATTACTTAATTACACAGCCTGTTCTTTCTTTCGTTCTTTTTCTAAACAATCAGTTAGGCTATTTCCCCCCCCCCCCCACGAAACTGTATTATTTTCCACGCAAATACATGACATAACCCTCCGTCGGAAATGCATAAATAAATGAAATTAATTCATGAATTTAATTCAAAATAAGATAACAAGCTAATAAAAAATATGTATAGAGCTTATAATATTATGCAAAAATATTAACGATATTTAGTCAACACAAGAGCTTTTGATAGGCCTACTAAAAATCAAAATCAAAATCAAAATGCTTTCAAAACATAATCGAACATGGGGAGTTTTATGAGGCCCGAATAAATCACATATTATACACCAATTTCAGCCTTATTTATAACAATGAACGGGTTATTAACCAGTGATGTGAAATACATGCAAATGATTCCACTGGAAGCAATAAAACCAGTTTATTCATTAGTCACCATAATCATTCGTTTTATACACAATTCAGGAGGCCTATGTAGGCTTTAGCTTTTTTTGTGCCTGCTGTTTCGAAACATAGTGTTCTGCAGGTGTTGCCTTATATATAGACGTAATGCTATATGTGGCTCCTTTAAAATGTCCTTTAAAATGCTATATCAGCGACGTCTTAATAGGACTCGAGACTATATTGTACTTTTTTAATGGAATGAGAAATTGCATTTTCTTTCCTCCCGAGTGTAATGGGTTTGGTCGACGTTTCACGGTTGGATGAACGGAATGAGAGCGAGGTCTCAGTTTTAATACGGCGGCTCCGTCTCGCGGCATCTCGCGTGCATTAATCACGCCTGAAGATGATGAAATCTTTATACGCTCGCGGGCGGCGAGATCTCCCGCCATTTAAGCCAGTGCGTATTGGTAGTGACCGTGTGTGTGTGTGTGTGTGTGTGTGTGTGTGTTTTAGGCCTGCGTAAAATGGGTTAGGGTTAGGCTACAGCTTATTTTACTGTGCTATGATGACTCCAAAGTGGTGAATGGTGGTGGTGTGGTGCACTAACCTTGGTCCCATCTCCCGGGGGAAACAGGTCTGGTTCCAGAACAGACGCGCCAAGTGGAAGAAGAGGAAGAAGACCACCAATGTCTTCCGCTCACCGGGAACGCTGCTGCCTACACACGGCCTGCCGCAGTTCTCCGCCGCGGCCGCCATGGAGAACAGCTTGTGTTCCTTCCATGCCAACGACTCGCGCTGGGCGACGGGGATGCCAGGGGTGTCTCAGTTGCAGCTCCCGCCGTCGCTGGGTCGCCAGCCCGGCATGCCGCAGTCCTTGTCACAGTGCAGCCTGGGACCCGGGCCCCCCAACTCAATGGGCCTTTCCAACGGCCTGTCCTCCAACGGCTCCGGGCTGCAGTCCCACCTCTACCAGACGCATTTCCCCGGAATGTCGGCCTCTATGTCGGGGCCGAACAACGTGTCGGGCTCCCCGCAGCTGTGTAGCTCCCCGGACAGTGACATGTGGAGAGGGACAAGCATCGCGTCTCTTCGACGCAAGGCGCTGGAGCACACAGTTTCCATGAGTTTCACCTAGTGACTTTTAACACATGCTCCCGTGGCTCCTTTTATTTGATTGTTTTAACACCATGTGTGATCAAGATGAGAGAACAAGTCTGAATTAATGTGGCAAGCAGGAGACTGACTGACGTCATCTAGAATATGTAAAAGTCAGGAATTGGAGAAACTGTTATTTATCCTCGGCTTGGGGTTATTAATCTTGATAATTAAACGGATTTATCAACTCTTGGTGATATTGTAATGTTCTAGCCGCGGTAGGCCGCAGTAACGAGAACCAAACAATCTGTCGTATTTATGTTTTCACGTGAGTGCGTCTTTATGCGCTCATTTGTTATTGTGTTCAGGTGAAATTGTGTTATATTATGTCAAACGGAAAACTATGAGGTGGGTAAACATTTTCACACACACACACACACACACACACACACACACACACACACACGCACCATAGGCGGGCCAATCGAAGTGGTTCTCTGAGGCATGCGCAATGCACGTGGATTTAAACACTTGAAGTATTTAGAAAGATAACCGTGCCCAAATAATATGAATACACACTTTTGCTAAAGGCGGCAGAATCATCGCCTGCATGAGGCGAGAGAGTACTACTACGATTAAGTCAGTCTGGATTTTCAGTAGGCCTACTCTGTTTTAGGATGTTTTGTGTAGATGAAACATTCTTGCTATGTACCCGCTGGTCTTTTTTGTGACATGTTTTAACTTTATTGTCTGTGCTAATTACTGACACATTTCTTAAATGTTTGATCTTACATTCAAATACACCTTATTGACAGGTTTGTACCAATTTAAAAGACGAATAAAAAGGATTTTGAAGAATGTCAACACGAGAATGATGTATGTTCTTTATTACAGGCCACTCCTTTTATATAGCCTAATACGTAGGCTATATTGCAAAGTGACCTGCGTATAAATCTTTTTTTTGCTTTAATTTAGTTGTGTAAATATACATCGGACTATATATATAGAGAGAGAGATTATAGGCCTAACATTGACGGTGGTGACGGTGACTGGTCACACTCCAGGCAGACAGCGCCGGTAAAGATGTCAGTGCCGTGACGTGACGGTCATCGCCGTGACCGTGACGGTCAGTGTGATCACCCACTCAGCAGTGGACATGATATATGAAATGTGGCTTTCAGACAGCGCCACATCAAGCAGCAACACAAGCCTTTTAGCTCTGTCAACTTTCCGTGAACACGATGAGTATGGGTTGTATGACCCTGTAAGACAGCAGCGTGAACATCAGTATTAGCAGGGCTATACTTCCTCTACCAATAATTCAACAAAGAAACGTGTTCATGGTCTCTATGGTGGCGGCCAACGTCTATTAGGCATACCGTGTTGTTGTTGTTGTTGTTGTTGTTGTTGTTGTTGTTGTTTTTATAGCATACAGTCATTATCTTATAGGTCAACTCAACATAGGCGACTATTAATTAAGCCCATACAGCTTGGTAGGAAATCTAATCAAATATAAAGATTTCTTATATTTTTGTTTGGAGCTCACTGCCATTCTCGGCTTATATCAACTCCGAACACCTATACCAAGGGATTGTAAAGGTTCTGACAGAATATCCACTCGTGGACACATATTCAAGTATAGGCCTAGTTTTGGGGATTAGTAGTTTACTTATGTGTGTCTTCATATAAATATTAGGCTATTTTATGATAACAATGCGTCTCAAAAATGTTTTAACAAATAAATATATAAATACAAAAATAGAAGAGAATAAATAAATAAATAAAATATTTGTAAAAATACACAGACTCAAATATTTATATGGCCTAAATAATGTTATCATAGGCGCAACTGGACATGTCCACTTATGCGAGCTATTCTCACAAGCATTTCAATTGTATACTCATCAAACATTATCGACAAACTTTGTTCTTAATGCCCAAAGCTTTGGACGCTTTTTTGAACGCTTCTTTAATTTTATATTATCATGTTGCGAGAGGTATAATGTCTATAAACTCGCGTAGCCCCGCAAGAGTAACTAAATACAATTTTCCATAATGAAATTGAGTGGACCTCATACTCTATGTCAAAGATTAGAAATGTCATCTTAAAACTGAAATCACAGCAGCCCAAATTAATCAGCGTGTTAACCTCATCTCGTTGTCAGCGCAGGGCCAATTTATGATCACGCGAGAGTAATTGATGAGATAAGGCATTACCATAAGCAGTCCCACTGCCTGTAAACTTATAATTGGAGTTTCTGTTATAATTCGGAGGGGTTAAACAAAGGATTAATCATAATTAACAAAAGTCTATTACTTTTGCTATAGTTGGTTCCCACCTTTTCTATTAACATAAATTTGTTTTCAGTCATTTACTCAAATTACTCAAAATACCAACTCAGGTCAAAGACCCTGAAATTTTCAATTATTTTTCGAAATGCATTCTGGTTTGGATGTATTTTTCAAACCAATGTTGAGGCTAGTTCTTGACCTATCAGATAAATAAAATAGCCTTTCCAAGTTTTTTATAAATACAACAACAAACTGTTAGTTTTTTTCTAACCATTTATTTGTTCCCAATGCGTAACGTAACTCCATTCCATTACCAACTAGTACAATGGCCCCACTTTATCGCAATAACAGTCCGCTATTAATCACACCATATCAGGACAAAAACAAACCATCAGTACCACATATACGTTTTATTACAGCTGCAGTCATGATGACAGGAAAATACAGACCAAGCCAATAAACGTCAAAAAGCCTAAAGACGTGTGTTTATTCGCTTGTCATCCAGATTGCTTCCCACAGATCGGAGAAGTCATGCCTGTGAGTAGTGAGAGTGGTATAGTGAGAGTGGTATAGTGAGAGTGGTATAGTGAGGGGTATAATGGTATATTGAGAGTGCTATAGTGGTATAGTGAGAGTGGTATAGTGAGAGTGGTATAGTGAGAGTGGTATAGTGAGGGGTACAGTGGTATATTGAGAGTGGTATAGTGAGAGAGTGGTATAGTGAGAGAGTGGTATAGTGAGAGTGGTATAGTGAGAGAGTGGTATAGTGAGAGTGGTATAGTGAGGGGTATAGTGAGAGTGGTATAGTGATAGTGGTATAGTGAGAGTGGTATAGTGAGAGAGTCTTATAGTGAGGGGTATAGTGAGAGTGGTATAGTGATAGTGGTATAGTGAGAGTGCTAGTGGTATAGTGAGAGAGTCTTATAGTGATAGTGGTATAGTGAGAGTGGTATAGTGAGGGGTACAGTGGTATATTGAGAGTGGTATAGTGAGAGTGGTATAGTGAGAGAGTGGTATAGTGAGAGAGTGGTATAGTGAGAGTGGTATAGTGAGAGAGTGGTATAGTGAGAGTGGTATAGTGAGGGGTATAGTGAGAGTGGTATAGTGAGAGCGGTATAGTGAGAGAGTCTTATAGTGAGGGGTATAGTGAGAGTGGTATAGTGATAGTGGTATAGTGAGAGTGGTATAGTGAGAGTGGTATAGTGAGAGTGGTATAGTGAGAGAGTGGTATAGTGAGAGTGGTATAGTGAGGGGTATAGTGAGAGTGAGAGTGATAGTGGTATAGTGAGAGTGGTATAGTGAGAGTGGTATAGTGAGAGTGGTCTTATAGTGAGAGTGGTATAGTGAGAGTGGTATAGTGAGAGTGGTATAGTGATAGTGGTATAGTGAGAGTGGTATAGTGAGAGTGGTTTAGTGATAGTGGTATAGTGAGAGTGGTATAGTGAGAGTGGTATAGTGAGAGTGGTATAGTGAGGGGTACAATATTGAGAGTGCTAGTGGTATAGTGAGAGTCTT
>OOFB01025639.1:0-17212 GCA_900323305.1 Trachyrincus murrayi
GCCGAAAAACTCTCACGTTGCAACTCTGTGTGAGAAGTGTGTGTAGGTCCCCGAAAGAAGATGGCAGACTACCGGGACGACACGGGAGCTCGAGCACTCCTGGCTTTGCAGTCCGCACCTTGCAGCCCGGTGCACGTCGGGATAACACACGCGTACCAGTCCACTCTTTCCCTATCAAGTTCCCCGGTTATGGGAACTCGAGGGACCGCAATCACACCCGTTCGACTCTCGTCCCATTTGAAGGCCTTGGCCAGACTCGAAGGCCGGGACTTTGAGTTTGTCATGCGCCAGAGGACAATCACCATAGGCCGGAACTCGTCCCACGGCTCCGTGGACATTAACATGGGTCATTCAAGCTTTATTTCTCGACGGCACCTACAAGTCACACGTGACGAGTCGAGTGGTTTTTTGCTTCGCTGTCTCGGGAAGAACGGCGTGTTTGTTGACGGAGTGTTCCAGCGGAGAGGGGCACCGCCGCTGCAGCTGCCCCGAGAGTGAGTCGACTTAGCTAGCCTAGCATGGTCGCTAGTTGTAGCGGTGAGCTGTAGCTAAGCTGTAGTGCAGTGTGTGTGTGTGTGTGTGTGTGTGTGTGCTACATGTGGCCTGCTAACAGTGATAGCTAAACTGCCAAACTTTGGAAAGGTGCGGTTGACAAGCTGGCTGTCTCCAAAATAGACGTAGCAGTCGTTGCACATTTCAAGTTTGTATTCGCACCGTGTTTCAGAAATCCAACTCTTATCGGCTTATAATATTTCCCTATTTTCTACGTCGTAGATGCTTGTCTGTACTTTTGGTCAACGTGTCGCCGTTTTGTAAACACTAAATGTAAACAAACACATCCTTGACAGCTCGCATCGTAACATGTTAATATGCAAAGTAAGACGTGAAAGCACTGAGTTATTGAGTGTGAATTGTCTTGTGCGGGCCCGCCGTCAGTGTTCCGGTGCTTTGTGTTTATACTTTTCTCTAATCACCACACAGTCTTACTTTCTGAGTCTACGGACGATTTGTTTGGTGGTGCGGGTGGTGCGGGTGGTGCGTGTGGGGGAGGGGGAGTACGGTGCCTGGGCCTCCATGTTTTCTGATTGGTCGTGAGGTCTATTTGGGGGTGTGTCCCCATTCGATCAGGAAGTACGAACTGTTATGACAGCCGCACATAGAGTAAACACCAGACGTAGAAATCACAAAATTGCATTGCTATTTTGCGATTGTTATCAATGACATTTGATTCTTTGGTTTCAGGCTTTATAATATGCCCTTTTTCATAGATGGTTTTATATCCAAAGCTTCTTGCAACACCTTGAGCGCATACTACCATATCATGGGTGCCCCCAGTGGTAATTGAACTCCTGGCAGTGTTAATGCCATATGCTCTACCAATTGAGCTACTCACCAGTCATGAGTCATGACTTCATTCAGTATTTATTCTATTCACTCCTGTCTCAGTAACCACCTCATACACCTTACCACACACCTTCTGCTGCTCTCTTTTGATATCCATCCGATAAAATAAAATAAAATCTGATAAATTTGTATGCGTGTATGTGTATATATATATATTTATATTTATTTATTAATATTTATTTATTTGTTATTGTACATCTGGTGTTTATGTGCGCCTGTCATAACAATTTGTACTTCCTGATCAAATGGCAACACCCTCACAAATACACCTCACCTGTCTCTTATAATGCTACACAATTACTATATGTGCTACACATCTTGTAGACATCTCTGTCATCCACATGTTCCCCTCCATGTCCTCTTCAGGTGTGTGTTCCGGTTCCCCAGCACAGTGATAAAGATCCAGTTTATGTCGCTCCTGGAGCCCGAGCTGCAGGGGGAGAAGGAGCACCCCTCTCCCCCTCCGCGGCCACTGCTGCCCCACATCTCCCCGCTCAAAATCACCATTCCCACAATGCAGCAGCACGAGGACCACATCCGGGCTTTTGGCTCCCCGCTGCCCTCTCCCACCGGCACCCTCAGGTAGGAGGAGGCAGACGTTATGTTGCTATGGTGATGTTAGCCTGGTTGGCTCACATAGACACACACATGCATCCAAAGAGGAGCCAACTCAAATTCCAAATAGTCCAGTACAGAAACATAATTTTCGCACAAATAACAGCTCATTTGTGCAATTCACCTCCTTTGTCTGTTCTTTTGAATCGGCCGTTTTGGCTTCAGCAGGTTCTGGATGTCCATTTCTTTTTGTATTACTTTATATTTTTTTGTGGGCTATAATGAACACCATTTCCCACAAGTCCAAGGCCATTGTGACTTGCATGACACCGGTGTCCCTGGCAACTAACGATACCTAGGAAAAGAAACGTAACAAGCAATGTTAGTATTAACTCGCTCTATTAACTATTAATTCAGTCTACTGTAAAGTATTAATTCCCTACAGTTAAGTAATACATCACTAATGTAAGTAATAACACACAAATCTAACTTGTATTCATGTGTTGTTACCTTTCACATTAATGTGTTAATACTCACTTTATTAACACGCTAATAAGTATTAACTCACTAATAAGTTTTAACTCACTAATAGTGTTAACTCACTAATATAAGTGTTAACAACACACTAAAATACGTTATGACTCATTGATATAAGTATTAACACACCAATGTAAGTATTAGCTCACTAATGTAAGTATAAACTCACTAGTGTAATTAATAACTCACTAATGGGAATGTGAATCCCATTAGTGAGTTATTAATTACACTAGTGACACATTTGTTGTCTTTCTCTAAAGTAATTGTTGGTTACTAATTGAGTTTATTTTTGGATGGAAAGAGATTGATGGCGTTCAAAGTAAATGTTATATTGGAGCAAAATATTGGCCAGAAATGTGTGTAAAGGCAGAGGTTACGGGTGTAACTTACTTGCCATGTAAGGCAAGAAAGCGCTGCAAGAGGTTATACATGTTTCTGCTGCTGCCACCTCTGAGTATTACGAGACTCTGTTTTTAGTACAAAGGAGCACTTTAATTTAGATTTTAATTACCAATAATAATAAAAAAGCGTAAACTGTATGCATATACTGTATAAGAGGCTTGGCTTTAGGCTTTACATAGGCTTAAAGCTTGACTCTTTAGACACCTGTTACCCTATGGAATTTATATATATATATATATATATATTAATTAATTAATAAAATACAATTGTTTATGACATCTTAAACTTTATTAAGATTCCCGTGTGAGCTTGCAGCAGGCTGTCTTTCTGTCTGATGCAACATCTATTCAGTAAAGCTAACAGTCATTCAAAAAAGTAGCATGTAACTGCCGCAAACTATCGCTCTGCGCTTGTACCAAGTGAATGAATGAGAGTGTCGCTGTGTGTGTGTGCGCGTCCTGTGGTAGCTTGTTTTGTTCTTAAACCATGTGTGCACACAACGTGAGCTTGTGTGTACATTCCTTATATGGAATGGCTGTGGTTTCCAGCCCTCTGATTGGCTACTAGGAAGATTGTTTTGCCAGCAGGCTTTTTTCTGTCCATTCGTGGTTTCCTTTTCAGAACCCCCCTCCCAGCTTACCCTCAACCCCCCCCCCCCCCTTACACATGGGCAACACATATACTCACACACACTAAATTAGACACGTTGCTGACCCTCACTACCCCTGTGGTCTGTTTTTGGGGAGGGAGGGAGGGGGGGGGGGAATGTTGTAGCATAATTGTAAGCGCCGTCCACATGTCCACGCGAAAGCTCGGGCACATTGCCTTGTTATTGAGATTCTGCTGAAAGGAAATATATTGACAGGCACACTGTGTTTACTCTACCAAACAAAGTGTGTGTGTGTTATATAATGTGTCATTGGATTCAGTCAGTGTTCTCACCACAGCAGCAGACAAAGCCTGGTTAATAATTTGTCTACATTGCGTGTGTGTGTGTGTGTGTGCTTGCTCGATAATGTGTGTTATGATCACACCACACACACACGAGGCATTCTAAACCCCAGGCGGATTAATTCCGCACACATTTACAAACCGTGAACACTAAAATGAATAAACAATATTAGGAATAAAAACATTCTAATAATCATGTTGATAACGGAAAATGTAATTAGTTATCCAACTGTTTTTATTAGCACAATCTTTCCGCCTTAAGTTGGCCTGCTGCCCAATACAAATCCAGAGCCTGTTTGTTATGTTTTTTAAGTCTCTAATACCGGTTGCCAATGGCAGGAACACACACTGGTCTCCCATGAGAAACTATTGTTTTCATTTTCCCACTCTTGCACAATAGCACTTGTGTAGCCCAGTCATTTTCTTTTTTTAATATTTGGTCTTGATTTGCTGCTAAACACATTTTGATTGCTAATGTATACAAATACAATGTGTTATTTCCCTCACCCTGACCCTTTTTTACTCTTGGTAAGACCTATTGGTGTCTATTAATGAAACCTAGAGGATCCATCAAAAACAAGACAATGATCAATTTGACAAGGCAGTGAAGAGAATAGGAAATATTGGATTAGATCTAAGAAACTGTAAATGAATAAGAACAGGTCAGAAGACAATCACTAATACATTATTTTACAAGCTGGTGGAATGGTTTTAACAAAGTCATGTTGACTTCTTGCCTAAACGCACGTATAATGGTGCAATCTTTGGTCTGTTTTTTATTAGTTTGTCTCATTATTGTATGCCAAATGAATTATTATTATTAATATTATTATTACGACTACTAACATGGCCAATTATCCCTCCCTCCCCAGTGTTCCTAACTCCTGTCCGGCTAGCCCACGAGGGGCGGGGTCGTCCGGGTACCGGTTTGGTCGCAACGTGACCTCCGACCTCCAGCTCGCGGCTGAGTTTGCGGCCAAGGCGGTGTCGGAGCAGAGGCAGGGCCTGGTCAAGCAGCCCAGCGGAGGAGCTGAGCAACGCGCCGAGTCGGCCGGTAGTGACAGTCCTAAGGTGATGGTCGCTCACTCACTCACTCACTCACTCACTCACTCATAAGTTAACACGCCATTTTGTATGAAGTGACAGTGACGTGATCTTTATTAGATATTTATATTTACTTTCAATCATACAAAATAATGTATAATTATTGTAATTCATTTGAAATTGAATGGTAAAAAATATATATATTTCAGCCAGATACACAAGCAGCTTGTGTGCCATTGCCAATTACACACACACACACACACACACACACACACACACACACACACACACACACACACACACACTTAGTCTTTGTGTTTGCATTGTGTCCAGGATGAGTCCAAGCCTCCCTACTCCTACGCCCAGCTGATCGTCCAGGCCATCTCCTCGGCCTCAGACAAGCAGCTGACGCTCAGCGGCATCTACTCCCACATCACCAAGCACTATCCCTACTACCGCACCGCAGACAAGGGCTGGCAGGTCAGCAGCCACAGGCTTAACCACAGTGAACACGGCTTTTCTTTGACCCATTTCACAAAATACATTCTTATTGATTTATTCACCTTGAGTGAGGGCGGGGGTGGTGTGTTTTTTTTTTTTTTTCTCCATCCAGAATTCTATCCGACACAACCTGTCTCTGAACCGCTACTTCCTGAAAGTGGCACGTTCCCAGGACGAGCCGGGGAAAGGGAGCTTTTGGCGGGTGGATTCTGCCTCGGAGAGCAAGCTGGTGGAGCAGGCCTTCAGGAAGAGACGCCAGAGAGGCGTGGCCTGTTTCCGGACGCCGTTCGGGCCCCTCTCCTCCAGGTGGGTCGTGGGTCCATGAACTCTCATCTCTTTTCAGTTTACGCGCTTTGTTTTTGACTCGGTGTAATGTGTTCTCCAATGTTTCTGCTTCCCTCCTGGCTAACCATGTGATTGGATAGAACAAAGTAAGTGGTGGCCATCGTTCTGTTTTAACCAGAGCTACTGAAGGTGGTCATTAGAAATGACTGGCGATCTTGTGGCGTGTGATCATGGCTTGTTGTTGTTGTTGTTGTTGTTGTTGTTGTTGTTGTGCTCTGTATGTCATCTACTGCAAACCTTCTAATCCCTACTCCGGTCTTTCCTTCCGCTTTCTCTTCCATCGCTGTGTTTGTCGACATGTCCCTGCGGGCTCCAGGAGCGCCCCGGCCTCTCCCACCCACCCGGGCCTGCTCTCCTCGCCCTCCAGCGGACTGCAGACCCCAGAGTGTCTGAGCAGGGAGGGATCCCCCATCCCTCACGACCACCACGAGCAACTCGCTCACAAGCTGGCGTCCGTACCTGAGTACCGGTACTCTCAGAGTGCCCCAGGTGAGCATGTCCAACACAGGGCAAGTTTATTTATAGATACAGGTATTTATAGATAATATAGTGAATCTCACAGATTACCTGAAAACAGGACCTCCTCTTTCAGCAGAGATGCATTTTTAGTAAATACATTTTGTTTGCTTGTCTTCCACCAGGGTCTCCAGTCAGTGCCCAGCCGGTCATCATGGCCGCCCCCCACCACCCTTCCCCCCTGCCCTCGGGCCTGGGGAAGGCCCTGGCTTTGGTTCCCGGGGGTGGGGGCCCAGCTCAACCCTTCCACCTGATTCAGAGCTCCGCACAGCCGGCCGTCACCATGGTGCGAGTGGTCACCAGCGCCCCCTTAACCTCCAACATCCCCAATGGTTACATCTCCACTGCCTGCGCTACCATCCCCGGCCAGCAGGGGGCAGCTGAGGGCAGCAGTAAGTCTTATTTAAAGGCCATTTTCTTTTCTACAAAAATCCTATTCAAATATATTTTTTACAAATGACCGGGAAATAAGTAAATACAGTTAGAGGAAAACCTCAAGCCATTCCGATGGGTCGACTGATTTAGTCCTCAGAATACTATTATAAATTACTTTCCAATAAATCAGAAAGAACATTGTAGTCAAAACTGTCAATGATTCAATGGGAACATATCATGAGACAACAACATACATATAATCTTAGACATTTAGGTCAACATTTGAAAATGTTGATCTATAATTACAGTTCTTGGAATCCCCCCCCCCCCTTAGAAATAGCTTTTGTAAATATAGTTTGTCACTCATGCCATAAATGCTTATACAGCCTTATATATATATATTTATTTAAATATATATTTATATCCTTTCATGTTAAATGTAATGCTGCACCTTGGATAATAATGATGAAATTAAGTGAATGCAATATAATTAATAAAATTTCCTGAGTAATCACCTGAACAGTTGTTTCCAATATCTATAAAATTGGTATATATTATGCAAATGAACTTGCATTGCGTGCAGTACTTTATTTTGGTCTTCTCTGCCTGTGCGCTCCATCAGATGGCCTGCTGAGCTGGGAGAGACCCATGCAGGCAGTGGAGGCGGGCGGCCAGGGTCCCGAGGGCCGAACCCTGGCCCTGGGGCTGCACCAGCTCCCGGTCCGGCCCATCACCCAGAACGGACAGCACACCTCTGCTGTGGTCGCCATGGCCACCAGCCTGGCTAATGCCTATGGTACTTTCCTACCACCGTTCTCTCTATTAAAACGCACAACTTATGTGCTTATTAAGGATAAAACCCTCAGTGTTGCAGACGAGTACATGTCCCACCACCCCCCCCTTCAATGTTAAAGATCAACACAATGCACTTTGGCACAGATCTTCCTTGTATTTGTTCATATTGTAAACTCGTGTACCTTTGCTAAACTCACAGAGGCTACCGGGTCTGTTGATGTGCTTGATTTCTCATTGTTTATGTCCACAGTAGCTCAGTTTGAATGTACCTAGTGAGTCTCTTTGTCCTCCCTCGTCTCCCTGGCAGCCCTGAGCAGTCCTCTGCAGATCCTGGCCGCCCAGGCCTCCAGCTCCCCCCCGGTGCTGGTGAGCCGGCAGCCCAGCGCGGGGCCCGACGGCCCGGTGGAGCCCCAGGCCAAGAGGATAAAGATGGAGGACGACCAGGACTCCCCCCAGCCCATGGTGACCCCCGCCCAGCAGCCAGTCATCGTGTCTATGATATCGCAACTCCACGACCCCAGGAAGTGAAACCCAGGACCCCCACCCCCCAGGTTGCCTAGCGAACGGGCCCACCGCCACCACCACCGCTGAGTCCTTTGTACCAACCTGACAGGACTGTAGCCAACATGGCCGACATGATCCTCCAGGCTGCCCCTCAAACCGAAGGGAATTAGTAGATACATTTGAGATATTGGTCAAAGAATGTACTAAAGTGCTCAATTTTCCTTTTTTTCCTTTTTAAATCTTTTGTTTGTTTTTATCATTACCTTTTACTCATCGGCAACCCGAAGGAGTGAGAACATTGATCCTGATGGAGCATTTTACATGTGGCGGTCCTCTCCCATCTCCTTCATGTCCCCACAGTTCTTCCTAGTTGTTAAATCAAAGCCACTCGCAGGCCAAAGAAATCAGCCGTCCAACACCTCTGACTGATGTAGGAGATGAATTGAAGTGGAACGACCAATCACAGGTGTGTTCAGGAATTTAAAATGTTTTCCCCTCAATTGTCATTTTAAAACGTGTGTGTGTGTGTGTGTGTGTGTGTGTGTGTGTGTGTGTGTGTGTGTGTGTGTGTGTGTGTGTGTGTGTGTGTGTGTGTGTGTGTGTGTGTGTGTGTGTGTGTGTGTGTGTAAACATGACTGAGGTGAGGTAAATGCAAAACTAGAGGCCAGATGTTGGACGCCCAGACTGGAGTCTCTTCCTCAGACAACTAAGGGTGAGGAAGAAGGGTGATTTATGTCCGGAGTAGAAATCAGACATGAAAGTCAAACACGAGAATTTCACAATAGACCAGGGCTGAAACAGCTGTGTTTAGTTTGGTCATATAAAGCCCCCCCCCAAGGGGAGGGCTATCCTTGTGGGCAGGTGTGGGGTCTTTAACTCCTCGTGGGGGGGTGGGGTGGGGTGGGGGGCGTGACTGTGGAGGTAACAGAAGAATACGGAGCTAACCTAATGTAGACAAACTGATTGTTGTATTGCTAATTATTCTCGTTTGTGTAGAAAAAAAAAAAAACCCAAGGAGGTGGTGCAGCCTGTGTGAGTGTTGTAGTTGTTTGTAAAAAAAAAAAAATGCATTATTGTAATAATCCTAAATGCCTTAAAAGCCTTCTTGTTGTCGTCGTTTGTTTAATTTTAACCTTTATTTTATTTTTTTTAGACTGCTTTACAGTTTTAGAATGTTAACACAGCACTTCTTGAGCAGTACCTTACCCGCAACACTACGTTTAACCATCCTGCTAGCCCATACGACGATGTCACGTACGTAGACTTGTATGTCAGTTGTATGTCCGTGATCAGGGGAAGGGCCGGACCAACACACAACCACACGATCTCTTCATTTCTTCATGATATCACTCTCCTCCATTCTCAGCTTTGAAATTCTTTCTTTTCCACCAATTTCTTCTTTAGTTTTCTGTGTCTCGTAGCCCCCCCCCCTCCCCTCTGCGTTGTCATGGCAACCTGTAGTAAATAACCTCTGCAGTAGAGTTTTGTTAGCATGTGGCTTTTCCTTTGCAAGTAGCTGCCCTCGTTGGATATTTCTTCAGCGTTTCTCTCTCGCTCTCTCTCCTTTCTCACTCCTCTCTCACTCCCATTGGCTAGCAGCCGTTAGCTCGCCCCAATTTCCACTGTTCAGGCATCAATTTTAAATTTGCGTTTGTTTTTGTTTTGCTGTCTGTCAATCACAAACCTGCGCAAGATCTAATGATTGTTGATGCACATTATAAGTTAAATTTAACAAAAGCAATGTATGATGATTGTATGCTGCTCTTTTTACCTGTTTAAACAACATGGCCGTTGAACGCCTTTTTTCCTATTTTACAAAAAGAGAAAAAGATATTTTGCTATGACCAGCTGTCATCAAAGTTATGCATTTTGGAAATGGAGAGATATAAATATGTATTTTTAAATGTTCATCTTTTGTGATTTGTTTAAGAAAATTGTGTAGCACAAATTAAAAATTCTCATTGACATCACACTTTGGTGTGTTCATTATCATAATTTAGTTTTTTTGTTAGTCGGGCATAAGGTAAACCAAATAAACAGGTGTCAAGGTTGATTCAATTATTTATTTTAATTCATTTTTTAAGTGCCAATATCCTAAAACAGTATAAATATTGAGCAGAGAGAAACACGACATGCTTGAATTAAAACCAGTTAGGAATACAAACCATGGAACACAAAAATAAATTCAAATCAAAAAAATTAAATTGTAGATTGATGTAACAGAAGTAGAGTATGTTCCATAATGTTCAACAAGATAATTAAATTCCAGGAGTTTCTCATACGCGTTCTCGTGTTAATTTCTTACATTAATTAAACAATATGGAACAAAGAATATTTACAAATGAATATTTACACATAACCAGAGAACGTGTATGTGTATATATATAGATATATATACAATTGTAAAGAAAGTTAAGGTTTGTACAATACTTGTGCCATTCAGTAAAAGTAGGTGTCTTTGCAGCTAAGGTAATCAACAATGTCTGGCCACAGACAGACAACCTGTATCAGCCAACATTTGTCATTTTATTCATATTTCCCTACATGTCAAATGCATACGTTCAGATATTGGAAAATATGAGAACTGCACTGTATCAAAACGTTCTGACGGGCAGAATCCTTATCAACCTCTATTCTCCACATTGTTTTAACATTCAAGTTTGTACATAAAAGTGTACACTCAATATACAAAATGGTGTCTCCCTCGTGACTTTACGAGGTTACCATAACGCTATAACTGGGAGGTTTCACTAAGGCTGTTTCACTTTATTATCATCCTGCAGTTGATTTGGAAACCAGTAGTGTGGTCTCCTACGTTTACAACACCTTGAGGCTGCTGTAACCTTACCTGCAAGACTTGTGGAACGGGGAAACAACAAACTGAGCTATTATACAGCGGAGGAGTCGTGTGTGCACTCCATGGTTTAAATAGAGCGAAACTAGCGTCCTGCCACGCGATGTGCTGCAAAGCAGAGATTCTCTAACTTTTGATTGTTTTCTCAAGTGTGTACTTTGATATCAGCCCCTTTGCAGATAAGCACACAGTGTGCTGCTCATTTATGCATTTAGGCAACACAAAATTTAAAATGAACCCCAAAAACGGTGTGTACATACATTTGTGTGCGTTGAGCCTGCTTGACACCGCAAACGCCTCATCTGAGAGCCAATGAGCTTCAACGTCCAAACAAAATAATTCAGCACAATTATTCACAGACCGCCAGGGACCCCCGAGAGATTGCAGACCAGAGTTTGAGAACCACAGCTATAAACCATCTCAACAGACGACGGCCTATCATCCACTTCTACCATCTCCCTCTCGTGGTGGCAGTGCTGGCACGACTCCAAACAGAGACAGAAGGGGGGCGGCAGTTTCTGCAGAGTAATCTCCTGATTGTGCTACTTGTAATGTTCACATTCATGATTCAATAATGGTGTGTGTGTGTGTGTGTGCACATGCAAGCTTGTAAGAGCACATGAAACACAAAACGTGTTCTTGTAAATATGTACCTATATATACACCCCACCCCCCGGTTAGAGTCTCCACTTCCTGTTTTCCTCTTAGATGCTGTGTGGGTACAAAATATGTGCTGTGTGTGTGTATGTGTGTAGGCAGTCTCCATGTGGCCATTAGCAGGAGGAGGCACTTATCTTCTCTGAGACCTCCAGGTCAGACTTGGCCACCAGGAAGCGTAGACGCCCCCCTCCCAGTCGGATCAGATCCACAGCGCTGGGGGGGAGAGGAGAGTCCAGTTACACGCCACTCAGCACAGACCACATATGGATGGAAGCGTGTCACTGTCTGGGCCTCGGGGCTCTGATCAATCAAAGGGATCGATCGGAATAACAAGGTTGAAGATTCACGGGTGTGCGGTGTGACACTGCCATCCATATCAACTATCAATCACAAATACCGCCACCTTACCTCTGGTAGTCTGCGCCGATCAGGCTGGTTCCGTTGACGGCCAGGATGCGGTCTCCGATCCTCAGCCTCCCGTCCGAGGCGGCCGGGCCGTCCGGGATCAGGGTGCGGATGTAGATCCCTGGAGCGTTGAGAGGAGTGTGCTGCAACAAGCAGACGTCTCACTATGTAAGCCTTAGCGGAAAACTCAGTGTAAACCCTACTGTACGCAGAGCGATTATAGCTAGAGAGCTATGCCACTCCCATTGACCGTAATGTGACAGGAAAAAGACTGCAGTACCACGCCCGAGCACCGGGGGCAGAGTGGCTAAGCAGTGTAGAATGCATGCTGGTGAATGGAGCTAAATACTAAAATATGATAAATCTCTAGATCAGATCTAGATCAGCTGTGTATGGGCTATGCACTGTTACTGTGCAAATAACATCATCTACTGGTTACTGTGAATACACAATTATTTGCTGATACACAATCCATGTTTGTGATGTGTTAGAGCAGTTCCACTAGCACTGGTTGGTTAGCCGGTGTTGTGCCCTTTCTGCCAGAATCTGCCTCACACATCCTGACAGTGACCGCTACTGCCCAGTTGTAGACAGACAGTGAGACAGACAGGCAGATAAATAGGTAGATAAACCTCACTGTAAACCTACTGTAACCTCACTGTAACCTCACTGTAAACCTACTGTAACCTCACTGTAACCTAATTTAGTTTGTGTACAGGGAAGTTTGGTACAAAAGTCACTCAGAGTGCGTATGTATGTCTGTATGTGTGTATGTGTATGCATGTGTGTATGTCTGTGTGTGTGTGTGTGTGTGTGTGTGTGTGTGTGTGCTTACCAAGCCGTCTATGAGTCCCATGCCCAGTCCATATGGCCCCTTGTCCAGCTCCACTACAAACACCACACACAAGTCATCAGGGAGGGGAGGGGCGCCAGGGGAGGGAACAGGGAAAGGAAAGTCACACCCACTAACATACCCTGCAGGGAAACACACACACACACACGCACACACACACAGAGACACACACAGGGTCTGGCTATAGGGTCATTCAACACACACATTGACTACTCGAGCATTCTTGCATATACCAGAAGCACAAGACAGTGGGACGAGTCGACCACACAAGGAGGTTGTGAAAAGGAGCCCACAGAGTGTAGCAGACGCATGCCGAGGTACACAGACAACCAGACAACACAAGGGGTGCACTACCCAACACGGCCAGCAGAGGGCAAACTCACTACAGAACAAATGCAGAATGGCCCAACAAAAGACACGACATTTAGTAGTCATTCACCTGATCGACTGATCATACTCCACCTTACACACTAAAGAAACTAACATAACCCTAAACAGGATATGATATTAACACCGCTCCAGTGTTTCACAGTAAAAGCCCAATCATCTTGATACCAGAATTTCCCATCTGGGATCTATAAAGTATTTATCTTATCTAGTAGATATCTTAAACCATATAACTGATTTAATGAAATTGTGTTTCAACTTTTAGAGTGAAGGACTATCTGTTGGTGTTAAACAGGATCATTCAAATTTCAGATCATACAAATACCTCATTCCTAATATTTTCTAAATATCTCTAAATAATTCTGCTAGGAAGCTATTTGAAATAATGTACCCAGTCTCTTTATATAACTTAAAGTGTTTAGTGCAGTTAAATCACAATACTATTGTACTGAATCACTGTGATTTCTCTGAATCTGTGTCGAACTGTATTTGCTGTGTCACAGAGAAGAGCATGTCCACTATTCATGTCCAGCATACCTTCCAGTCCGTTGGTGATCAGTCCATTGATCTTCTTGCAGCTGTTAGTCTGGGGGGCGTGGCCTAGCATGGGCCCCGGCCCGCCCCCGTCGGGGTAGAGGGGCGTATTGGGCGGCGTGAGAAGGCAAGAGAGGTCTGCATTGGCTGGTCGAGGGTGGTGGGCGGTGCCGTTCCTCCGGAGGCTGCTGTGTGATTGGCCGGGGGGTCTGTCCCGGGGTCTCTCCTCCCCGGGCTCTGGCAGCCCCTCGTCCCCGGGGAGAGCGCCCGACCGTGGGCTGCTGTGGCTGGGAGGCAGCAGCTCCCTCTGTGGAGCACAGATGGAGAGCTCAGCGCTACGCCTTCGAGGAAACACACGAAGGCACGCGGGGGGGGGGGGGGGGGGGGGGGGGGGGGGGGGGGGGGGCTGGCCGGCGGCGGCTATCGATTATGTAGACATTGACTCTTTATTAAACCTCATTTTGGCACTCAATGCTTTTTTAGCACCCAATGCTATTTTAGCACTTGATATAAACGTGTCATAAATGCTAAATTAGCATAATGTTGTAAATGCCAGCAGATAAAGAAGAGTTTGTGCGTGTGTGTGCATGTGCAGTCACACTAGGGATTATGGTCCAGTCAGCCATTCCCCACTAATTAGACGGCCTAAAGACTAATCAGATTAAACATGATTTAACCATGTCTAGGTTTCCATGTGTGTGTGTGTGTGTGTACTGTGAACGTGACCTTTATGTGTGCATGCGCACACACACTGGTATGCCAAGTTTTTGTGAGTGTGTGTGTGTGTATGCATGCATGTGTGTGTGTATTTGCTGGGTAGTTTTTGTTTTTCATATGTGGGATTATGAGAACCTGAAGGACCACAGCTGCTGAGGCACATGGCACGGATTACCAGCTAGGCGTGTGCACGTATGTCCACACATTACATGCAAATATGTAATCTGTGTGTATATATTCATGTGTGGGCGTGTATGCATGTGTGTGTGTGTGGTGCATAAGCGTGTGTGTGTGTGGTGCATGAGCGTGCGTGCTGTGTGTGTGTGTGTGTGTGTGTGTGTGTGTGTGAGTGTCTGACCTGGACGTCCGGCCAGTCTGCGGTGTTGGTGCCGTTGGACTGTGTGTGTACACTGGGCCCGGGGCCGTGGCCCTTGGTGCGCAGGCCCCACAGGTAGTGGCGGATGTAGAGCAGCTGGCGGTAGATGCTGTCCTCCACACACTCGCTGTCCAGGTCCACCCTGAAGCCAGCGCTGGGCAGCACGATGGGGGGGTGGTTCTCGAAGCTCTCCAGGAGGTCCACTGTCAAAACACACCGGAGGAGGACGCGTCGAGGCAAGGCAAAGTTTGTTTGACATAGCACCCTTCAAGCACAACGACCAGTTGTGCTTTACATAGGCAGGAAAACACCATCACATTTTTTAAGACATTTAAAGGACAATAAAATGGATCAATAAAAGACAATCACTTCAACGAGAAATGTAAAATGTTGAATCTCAAAACTAAAAAACTAAAATGAGTCACACCATAGAAATCCTATGTTAGGTTCACACTAATCTGGGATCCAGCAGTCCTACTATGCTATAGCAGAACTTCTGGGGGGAGACGGCACAGAGCCTGGCCCGGAAACCAGAAGCTGCAAGGGGCGGAGTTACGCCGCAGTTTACTACTGCCGGCCGAGTTTGTGTTTGCCAATTACACGCTTACAGATCCCCGCCTCCAGCTCCATGATTGGTCGAAACAAATATGAAGTGAAAGAAAGTGAAACGCCCCGTTCACAAATAATCAATACAAAACCGGCCTTGTACATTTCCTGTAATACTATTATTATTGATGCTGATACTGCTCTATTAGCATGATTATGCTTCTATTGACTTGCCTTTTTGGCATATTAATCATTTGGAAAAAGTAAACAAAAGCAATTTCAAAACACTTGCAAGTTTGCAAACTCCATCCTTCAGCATTTCAATCCATGGTTGTTGCCCAATGCAAGAAAATGTGCAATGTCTATAGCACACAAACAGAGGCTTAACCTGCAGATCTATTTTGTCACTAGTCATCACTTTTTCACCTTCTTGTCCCTACAGACCTATAGAGATATACAAAGAAATGGGGGTCAATTGAGCCGTGAATGGGGGTTTTGTCCTTCTGGCCAATTCAGAGAGTAGACACACATAAACACACACACACACACACACACACACAGGCAGAAAGCACAGTGACTGTGTGTTTCCCTACCGGTTCTGTATATGTATGCTTCGTCCTCGCTGCTGGGCTGCCAGGCCGGGATCGGCCCTGTCTCGGATGTGAGCTGGTACTGGGTGAGGAGCCGGTGCAGCTGGACCGGCTTGAGACTGGCATGGTCACTGGACAGCGTCCTCCAGCTCAACTATATATACACACACACACACACACACACACACACCACATGCACACACACACACACACACACACACACACACACACACACACACAGGGACAAGAGACGTGGTCACGGCCCAGTCATTGATGATAGGAGTGATGGAGATGGATTTATGCATGTTTACATTTGGGAAAAAACTGTGTGTGTGTGTGAACGTCATTTCCAATGATGACTGAGGAATTAGGAGGAAGTGCACAATTAAAGTAGGCTTAAGTAGCCTGGGGGTGACCAGAAACTTATATTTTAACCCCCTCAGAATTCACACTGAAGTGTCACACCTTGGTCTGTGTGTGTGTGTATATTGGCACTTAACTGCCTGCAGTTTTCTAATGGAAGCAATGGTATTATTTACCTCTGGTAAGTGAGTCCAGTCGTCCTACCCACATGCTTAAAGTTTGATGAGCACCTAATTACAGCTTGTGTGTGCGTGTATGTATGCATGTGTTTGTGTTGTATTTGTGTGTGCGTGTGTGTGCCTACATATCTCAGGGGGTAGTGTAGTGTAGGGGTTAGGGTGTTTGTCTTCCAGACAAAATGTCCACATGTCTACCTGTAGTAGGCATCCTAGAGCAAGATGCCTCACCCGTACCTACAATTCAGCGTCAGTTGCTTTGGTGTGTGTGTGTGTGTGTGTGTGTGTGTGTTTCAGTGAAGCAGAGAGAAAGAGAGTTAGAGGACGTGTGAGACTATCTTTGTGTGTGTGGACTCCAACGTAATGGAGACATTCATTTTTAATCAGCCTGATGTGGGAGTCATTGAAATAACGCGGCCGCAGAATACTAATGGAGCACCGGAGGAAGGCAGCGCCAGCTAGTCACTCAGGGTCCTCAGCCCTCTACTGAACCTGCAGCAAGCTGGGACAAACCCACAACATCTAGTCCTCTCAAGAGGACAGAGGCACGTGGCGTATGGGAAGTGCAGCCACACAATGGAGTTAGAAGCAATCGAATAAAGTGCATGCAAGGTCAGTCAGCCCATATGTTGGGGGTACGGGCGCATCTTACATGTAGACACACACGTGCGCGCACACACACACACACACACACACACACACACCACACACAACCCCCCCCCCCCCCCCAACACACACACACACCACACACACCCCCCCCCACACACACACACACACACACACACACACACACAAACCCCACCTCTCACACACACACACACA